>JANCMC010038415.1:208013-377988 GCA_024363005.1 Charaxes varanes
CAACCACAGAGAACTACAATAAATTGTTTCCTGTACAAAACTTAAATCCTTAATCAGAATACAAAATTTATATTCTTGATCCTCTTTATTTCTTGAGCGCCGGCCTGCAAGAAAAGATAATAAAAAATAAATATTAGATATATTATAGAAATAGATATTTTTTTTTATTTGTTGCCGAGGTGCAGAAAATGACCAATTGCCGTACGAGTAGAGGTCGAATTAAAAATACAAGTAAGGTAATTGTTATTTCTGCCGAGGCCGAGGCTGCGGAGTGCTTTTCTCAAAAAAGATGAAAGGAAATCAAAATTCTATAGTAAAATTATTTACAATTTAATTAATATTAAGTTACGTCGCACTAGCGTCTTACTATAAAAACTAAAAAACCTTGGCTATAAAAATAATTAAATAGTGCCGCCATTTTCTGAATCAATTTTTTTGTAGATAAGCTGTGTCTCCTGTTCGAAATTTAAAAACACGACAATAAGGCAATACAACTTTGCAGAATCGTTTTTTTTTCTTAAATATGACTAAAAAAAGGCAAACTTATTTTTTTCGATGGATGTAATATCAATATTTCCGCGCATGTTTGAGAAAAGGTATTTGATAGAATTTTGACTGGAAAATAGTAGTTAATAAAGACTGGTATCACATACTTTTTCTGGAATCCAAACTTGCTCAGCAAGGTGGGTTGGTTGCTTGGTAAAGAGGTAGGTTTCTTCAACCCGGGCACTCTACACGTGGACTTCTTCAGACCTTTTTGCAACCCATTCTTATACTTGTCTAGAGTCTGTGATAAACTCTTCGGTGGCGATTGATCCACCATCTGGAATCAAGTTAAATCTAATTATTTATTAGTTCGATCGTAGGTAAATAATAAATAAATATATATATACTATGACACACGGACGTCCATTCCTAAGGTATATAATGCCTATGTTATAGGTAACAGACGCCTGTTAGACACAATTTTTTTTTTTATAACTATATAAATACATACACATAGATAATACACCCAGACTCGAGGCGGGAATCGAACCCACGATCACGGAAGCGGAAGGCAGAGTCACTGCCCACTGCGCCAACGGGCCAAGCAATAGTAGGTGGTAAAGAATGTTACAAAAATTGTGCAATGTCACGCCAGAATCTGCTATACAATGTTGTGCAAATTTTTGCAAATAATAATTGTCATATAAGTTATTCATTAGTATATGTCATATCTATACTAATATATAAAACTGATGAGTTTGTTTGCTTGAACACGCTAATCTCAGGAACAATTGGTCCAATATGAAAAATTCTTTAAGGTAACCCATCTATCGAGAAGGGCAATCATCAGGCTAAAATTAAATATTTTTACCAAATTTTTTGATAGCCTCAATAGCTCAACGGTATGAGGTATGGACTGAAATCCGCAGGGTACCCGGTTCAAACCCCACCGCCGTTAGGGTATTGTCGCACCAAGGGAATATAAGACATACCTAAAAAGTATTCCTAGTATTCTTTAAAAAAAAAAAAACAAAACAAAAACCAATTTTGATAAATTTCCATATAAAGATTGATTGGACCTTGGTGAAAGATATAGGCTACTTTTTGTCGCAAAAATGAATGTTCGCATAAAACCCTCAAAATTTAACGAATTCACGCGTAAGAAGTCGCGGGTTAGCTAGTACAAAATAAATAAAGACAATAATAAATAAGTATTTTACCTCAGGATTAACACACACAACCATTTCATCAACAGGACATGTATTTTCTATGATTGATTCACTAAAACCTGTATCGCAAGTCGATTGTGAGTCCATTTTTAACTTAAACGGATTCCTGGTTTTTGAACTGAACTCCAAAATTGGACTCTTTTGACATTTCACAGGACTCACAGAGTTCTCCTTCTGGGAAATATCCAAAACCGAGTCCGCTATTTCTGAACACTGTGTATCAATTTCCAAATTGTCATCTGAAGATCTAGATTTAGACAAACCCTTTTCGGGCGATTCCTCGATTGTGAGATTTCCAACCCTATTGCATTCATCGTTAGATTGATTTTCGGTTGAATTGAAGAATTTGCTCTCAATCACATTGTCATCTAACACGGTCCTTGGGAACCTGCTGAGTTTCTTAAATATATTACCTCTGGTCTGAAGGCACTTTTTAAAGGACCTCTCTTTGTTTTCCAAAATTGGTGATTTATCTTTTTGGGAGAGGTCTTTAAGAATGCCGGTCTCCATGGCTGCTTGGTTGTGCTCGTCTTGTGAATATGTTTCAATTAGTTCTGTGTCATTGTTGAGAATCTTTTGCTTTTTGTTTGCTGGCTCTTGACAGTACATATTGCTCAACACTTCTATAGATAAGCTGAAAATAAAAAAAAAAATCATATATATTTATTGTGTATATGTAAGCATGTGTCGTTTACATAATGATATAAGCTCTCATAGTAAGTAACAAGACACATTTAACAAAAAATTTAACTTATTTTTATTTTGTTTGGGCTTGAGTCTCTAAAATAAGATTTTTTGTTAATAAATTATTATTTTAAGTTTAATAGAATTAAATAAGATATTATTGTAAGGACGTCTGACTTTTTTTTTATGTTACAAGGGGGCAGATGAGTAGGCCACTCCTTACGGTCTTGAACCAATCTGGACCAGGTTAGACCCGCGACAGATATATCGTCGACTGTACAATAATATGCTACCAATAATTTATTTATTTTTAGAAATTATTTTTCTGTGTTTTGTGCCGTAAAATAACCCCAAAAATGTTAAAAGCTCTTTCGTTTCTGCATTTTTAAATGCCTAATTTGTGGTATAACATTAACATGATACAGAATAAGTTTAAAATTCTCAGATTAGTCACCAATATATTATTTATTTAAAATTAAATTCAAATAAGCCAAAAATAGGCTATGTAGAGTTTACAGTTAAATAGCAAAATATTTCTCCTACAGTGGAATAAAAAATAAAACGACAGTCTGAAAACCACCTCTGTGATTTTATTTTAAACCAACGCAAAGTTCTCCAATGAGTTCGCTACAGAAATAAACGGTAGTATTTTAGAAAACGACATAACTACGCGCGGAGTGTCGTAAAAAGATTTACGAAAATTTTAATATCTTTCCATACCTTTACTGAAAGAGATCTACACAGTACAAAGCGTTGCTGTGGACGAAAAACCACGCACGTGACTAAGTTACAAAATAAGGTACATCTCTCTAATGAGTCTAGCAACTAACATACGAGTATTTTTACCGAAACGAGATTTCCGCGCAATGTTAGTTAGTTTTAAACGAAATATGAATTTTTTTGGTGTTTTTCCAGTACCAGCTGTAATAATAATGCCGGCGCCAGGCACAACTTCGTTTGAATGATCATTTCAGTGATCATTTCGTGTGGATGGGGGATTTGTGTAGCTGCGCAAAGTTTTGTAGTACTTTGTAGTATTCAAGGACAAAAATTTACAAACACTTTGTGTTATGTCTGGCGCCGGCATAAAACTAGTTTAAAGCATTGTGAGTGTCGAGAAGCCATGTACGTGACTATATTTTGAAATAACTTAGTCTTTTGATGAGTCTGTGACAAAAATTTTACGTATCTAATATTTAAGAAAGGACATTTCCGTGTAAAATAAAATAGTAAAGGGGAAGTAGAACACACCGAGATTTCGGATGCATTCTTTATTTTATCTCCTACTCTGCTCAAACACGTTTCGAGTTAAGGACCTCTCGTTTTTAAAAGTCGGTTAAAAAGCTTTTAAATCCACCCAAGTTGTAGTTGCTCGCTCCTTTAGCACTGGTCGTACGAATGCAATTTCTGAACGTGTCTCCTTAGCCACACGTGTGACGTGAATTCTTTATGGGGTAATGGACGCCGGGGGTCAGCTTGGTGGAAGCAACGCTGCGTTTTATCACTTTACTAGCTGTTTCCCGCGAATTTGTCCAAATTTTACTTGCAGTCTTACTATAACCGTCATCTTAATATAACCGCGTCGAAAAATCCATTCTTAACGAATATATCTACTAACTATAAATTTGCTCCCAGCCAAATTTCATACCCTGACCTTTTGCTTGTATAGAAATAGATTAAAAGCAATGATAGCGCTGTGCTGGTTAGTGCTTCGTTGTGCTCTCACCTGGTGGAAAGTGTTGACGTAGAACCTTGAGATCTACAAGAAAGGCCCTGAAATGCTCATCAACAAGTGGTGTTTTTATCATCCGCAATCTTATCTATCATATGGTTAAATGGTAAACATTAAGACCCTATGGCGTGCGCATGAAGAGGCCCTAGTCCAGCAGAGTGCCCCGTCTTCACTCGTCATCATTCCGTTTCATTCATCACCAGCCAGTCTTCACTCATCATCGGATGAATGATGAATGAAGATGTAAATATGTCATTCTTCTATAAGGGTATATTGTCCTTGAGGATTATTTTGCATACAAAGACATAATTGTGAATTCCAAATATATAAAAAAATCTAGTACAAGATTAATTTCTTCAGTCAAAAAGACACTGTTTTGGTTCTTTTCCGTAGTGCCAATTTTAAGATAGAACCTTAATGAAGTTATGGACTCATATGGCCACTAGTAGTGTTTTGACCTGCGGCAATATAGTGCGAAACGCTAGGAAGAATATATGATCACTTTCAATTTAAGGATTAGTAGAGTACAAAGAGGGGGAGAGGGAGGAAATCGTGGCCTAATCAGTGGTCGGCATTTGAGTCGATCGGCTAACTGCCAGTGAATTGGAATAAGCCACTTTCATAATTACATTGTCCATGCAGAATCATAGACAGAAATTTGAAAAACAAAGTGACATTAATCGGGTCCCACTGTTTTACGTGCCTTCCGAAACACGGAGAAGGTCGGATATCAAATATAAACTAGTGCTAGCATTCTAGCACTGGTCACCCATCTATCACGCGGTCGCAGCAAGAGAAACTTACCCTAGCGATCGACTCAAGTGCCGAGCACTGATTAGGCCACGACCTCCTCAACGACTCAAATGATACCTATATAAAAAAAAAATTATTATATACCATTTGAGTCCTTGTGGAGGTCGTGGTTTTGGGCTCGTTGATATGTTGGCGTAGGTATACGCTAAGAACAAGTTTTCCTTAACAATAAAAATTCGAGAAAGAATGCTCGTGTTCTAGCTCTAGCTTTATGTTCGTTTGGTCTAAACCCACCTCAATATATTGCCAGAATACGACATGCACAGTATACACGCTTCCATAGTTAAAATTCCATATTTAAACTAAGCTGAAACGAAGCATTTGGCAAAAGCACACGAAACTTAAAAAAAAAAAACAAGTACCCATATGGATACTCCATGCGTGAAAGTTGCAACGTCTCTTTTTTGCGACGAGCAGGCGCTGGCTGCGGGCGTGCAGCCTAAAACAAAGAGTATGCAGTACAATAGACTTTGAATATTTTACCTTGATGATAAAGTCAGATGTGTATTTTATGCAATAAACAATCGTGTAGCGTGGTGTATTTATGCAAAGTACGGCCTCATTCTATTGATTAAAGTATAAAAATTGTGAATTAAGTAAATGTTATGAGGTAATGTTTTTTCTTACAATTATGTTAATTCCAATTTATAGATACATATAAAGAACATTGCATATGACTATATTTACGATTCCTATAACAAAAACACAAGTTACTTTAAACTTTTTTGTTTGTCAATTTGTTACGGAAAATCTCTGAAACGGCTGGACCGTTTTTAACGGTACTCTCACGGGCAGATAGCTGATATTACATGATAACATAGGCTATTTTGGCTTTAGAAAAAGAATTAGGGCTTTAGAAAAAGAATTAGGGTTCCGCACAAAAAATAAAAACCCTCGAAATTTAACAAAAGCATTGAATTCACGCGGGCCCCAGATTCATTCAACTCATTCAGCTACTTATAAATATTCTTAAAGCAGGTACACTTCATTTCCAGATAATTTTTTTGTTAATAATTTTTGTGTTTTTATGTCTTTATTATTTATAGAGATATGTATACTTTTTTCAGGTGCTTTAGGTTTGAAAGCAGCAAAGGTAGGCGCCGTCGGCGCGGGAGTGGTCGGAGCGATAGCTTTGAAAAAACAGTCAGTACCAACTAGAATAACAGTACAATCGGACCGGTAATCATTTTACTAACAAATACTAATTATCATACATAAAAGCACGATATTCATTTTTGATATTAACTAATACAATTAAAATTTTAACAAAAAAAAAAAACCGACTTCAAATTGACAGAACTGGACCAATTTGAAAATAGAACACGGGGTACACCAACTTTGGTATATTAAAATTATAAAAATTGGTTCACTCAGTCGATAGTTCTGAGGTAACAAACATTAAAAAGAAATCTATCTGAAATTCTTTCCTTTTTTGAAGTCGGTTGAGAACTAACTTATATCTGCTACGAGTATATTTAATTTGGCATTGAAATATCTATTGCTACTATATGAAAGAGTATTTTTAATTATATTTGTTATGTTATGCTTTATTTTTATAGTAATATGTATTAATATTTATTTCGTCCTAATCATATTACAGTTACCCGCCAACTAAATACGTCGAAGTTCATAGGTGAGTTCATTCATTCCTTCATTCAGTCATTCATATATTCTTAAAGGACTTTTTTTCTGCGTTGTTTTGTGTAGAAAGGTGATGATAGTCAAGAACAAATCATACTAATTTCTCAAAGGCCGGCATCGCATCAGTTTCAGACGAACATGGGCATCGGTAGTCGTAATTGTTTGTGTGTTTCTTATATATTTAGTCACGTTCTTGCAATAGACACATTAAAAGATACCTTATTGTGTAAACTTGCCATTTGACCAAAACTTGATCTTGTGTGTTTCTGTTATATTTATGCGTTCTTTCATAATTTCTCGGACGCGTCTTAGTCAACTTTTAGGTGGATGTCGAAAAGAATTTTATGTTAAAATTATACGGAAGGTTATCTTAGGCTTTCTAAGTATAATATGACGAGTATAATTCCACTGCAAAGTGTTAACATTCGTGCTTTATTAGGGTTCCGTAGATTTACAAGGAATCCTTATAATTGAGTTTTGCCAGTTCGCCTGTCCGCTCGAAACATGGTCCACCCTAGTATTTCCCAACTATTAGATATTGAGATATGATATTTCTTACGTCTTTATAGGACTTGCTATAAACTCACTAGGAAAACATTTGGAGCGTAATTGGACAATGCTTTTGAAGTTATTTCAGAAAGAAGTACCTTATGAACGTCATATATTTTTTTAAAATAATTATTGAATAATTTGGTTAAAAATTTACGACTTAAAAGCTAAATTTACAAGGGCTCCTCGCGCCCTGCACTGAGAAGATCCCGCAATAAGCTCAGTTAGATAATTTTTAGTTATCACCATTTTCATAATAATACAGGTTGGGTTAGAGCAATTAATTTCAAAGCACTATTGTCGTTCAAATATACCTTTATATTATAAAAGGATATTTGAATGAGTTTACGTTTTATAAAAGGTTTTAATTTGTTTAAAGACATCTTCCGAATGTTATAGGGGAGTTTGTAATAACAACGTTGTTGGGGATCGGTGCCTTGACTGAGTTATATTGCCGGGGCAATAAAACACCGACCTTTTCTTATCTTCATAGACTTATTTTTATTTACTGAGCAAACCTATGTAAAACTATATCTAATGAACAGTGGCAATTTTGATTACGGACTATATGAAATGCACTCCGCTTTATTAATGGTCATTTTCTTTAGAGGTTTTTAAAATTTTCACAAAGGTTAATAAACCTCAATCCTCTCTGAAAAAATCCTAACTTACGAAAAAAAATAATGTCTTCTACGCCTACCAATTAAAATACAGAGACTGGTGGATTTTTTTTGCGGTTTAATGTGTCGCTCACAAAACTTGCACCACAATGCCTGTAATTGAAAAATATAAATTGTAGTTTTTCTTCGATTGTATCTTTTACTTTAATTATAATTTTAAAATTTTGAAATGTAATGATTGATATTAAATACTTTTAAGATTTATAGAATTTGTTTCGATATCAATTCATTAATCTCCTTTAAAAAAGTAGTTTTCAGGTTTAAATTACTTCTTTAATGTTTAAATCAATTTTCTTTTCTTCTTGTAATGGGTGAACTTCACTGGCATGTTACTTGTTTGTTCTTGGCTAGTGCTATGATTTGCTGAATAATTGCCTGTAGCTGCCAGATCTGAATTAGGTCTTCTTATACCTTGTGAGGATAAAACCATGACAAAGTATTAATCAGTATGTTGACTCTGAAGCTGTTGTTAGTAAACTGAAACTGTCAAAGGGCGTATTACTAAAGGGAGAAGAATAACTCTGTGTAGACCTTCTTTCTTGTCGTAAAAAAACACAAAGTAACTAAAAAAACAGTAAATAAAAACTAAATTGTAAAAACGTAACAAGAAAAGAGACAATAAAATATAAAATCCATTATTTAATTGGCTATTATTTCATATATAAATAATTGTTTCACAATTGGATTCATTATTCAATCCAGAAATACCCAAGATATCTTTAAGTTTGTTTATTCTAAATAATTAACCGTTTCACATTTTTAGTTGCAGTAACAATGACCAAAAAGCAAATACATTACTTTTTTTTGTTCCATTTTATTCTTGTGTCAGCTCTTGGTTTGAGCTACTGTGTCCAAATTCAGATTAGAATTTTGTCGCATTCAAAGTTGAAGGTTCTTGATTATCCATGTAAATTACACTTTAAAACTTATTTTAAAAAATCCATCTGTTACATCTGTTGTCTCTGAGTCGAGGTGAAATGTCTTCCGAAGGCTTAGTCAATGAGAAATAACATTGGTGACTCCATGAAGTTATGAGTCAAATACAAGAAGAGCTTGAAGAATCATTAGAAGTGACACAACAAGCAGTATCAATGCTATAAACATTCAAGAGAAGGGTTCACAAGTAAGCCAATTAGGTCCCTTACTAACAGAAACCAAGAGACACCGAAAGGCGATTTATCACATGCTAGCTGCTTGAAAGGTAAAAAAGCATTTTAATATGGTTGGGGATAAGAAGCAGGATATTTCGTTATAATGTGCGTGAGCTAATTACGAGGACGTAATTTCCTAAGTTGGGGAGAATGTAATCCCCCGGATCTTAATTTGGGCTTGGGTCGAGGCCCATTGGGCTGGAATTTTGGGTCAGGAATTTTTTTCGTTTTATTCCTGTTATCTTGGGCCTAGACTGTGTTAGATTAATTTTTTTATTTATTTAATCTGTGCTGGGCTGGGAACTCTAGTTAAGCTGTAGCTGTGTATTAATTAATTCTGGGCTGTTTTGCCCGGCATTGCCACCTCTTCTGGCAGGTGGTATCACCAAGCAGCACAGGAGGAAGCACTGTAGCCGTATATGTTTTGTGTTGCCTGCATACAGCAGCATTATAAAGAAACTGAAATAGATTCTTTACATTGTTTTGCATCCTGCTATGAGCATTTCTGTGGATGCTGTCTGCCTTTGTTGTCCTGGTGGTTTGGTCTGAAAAAAATAGAAATGAAACATCTGAGGTTCTGGTTTCGGAACCCATGACCTTTCTGCAACTCTTAGTATACAGCTGAATTGGGCCGTCTCATCTAAGTACCAGTACGTCACATAAGATCGGTATGACGTGGCGGTAATATTAGCACGCCAAGTGGTGGTATTGTCGTCGCGTTTCGTTCGGTTTGAAGCTGCCGGTGGCCCATAAGGAGGACCCACCAGGAGGCTCTGAGATGTGTTGCTTTAAGGAGCACCTTAAAGATGTAGTATGATTATTTCTTTTTATAAAAATTATTTTTAAAAAATTACCCCCTAACACTAAAACAAAAGAAGGACTTCAGTACATAGTAGAGACTATATTGTTTCAAGGACAACGGTTGTGCAGGGAGGTGATTTGTCTAAGATCACGCTCATCCACCAGTATTTCCCCCCCAATTAAGGATACCCACTTAATAGAATCTGGGTGAAATGTAAGAGGGATTGTGGTTCCCACACGATCCATCCGTGGCTGCTAACAGATTGAAAAGTTACTTGACAAAAATTGTAGATAATCTTATTTGCAAAAAAATATTTTAACTAATTGCTTTGTGAGTTCTAAAGTTCGTCTGATAAACCATAAAAACCATTTGAACCCTTTTTTCCAATATGGCGGCCGTAGGCCAAGCGCTGTAACCTCATAAACTTGAATTTAACATAAAGGTGAGCCCCTAGACATTTACAAAACAAAATTGCTTTCTCTAACAAATGCACACAAAGTCCAAGAAAATTTAACGTTTCAATGGACTAAAAAGAAAATTTTCTTTCTTAATTGAAACTTATGACAAATAAAAACTTATTATATAAATGAGTCTATTACAATTAGTCATTAAGTGTGTAGATGTTTGTGCGTGTGTGAATTGTATACGGGTGAATGTTTGTCTGAAATAGAGAAATACAATTTTACTCGTGCACGCAACTGTCGAAGTTAATAAGTATATCATTACCGCTTTAATGGTCTGAGAGCCCTTTCTGTTATGTCGTAGTCGCCAAGAGAAAATAACCGACGTGCGTCAAATGGTCTCCGTTTTTGTTACATGAAAAGTAGACTACTGTAATCGAGAACGGTAGCAAGAAATTGTTTTCGACGTACAAATGTACTTTACGACACCTTGAGAAGACAGCTTTTGTGTGGATTTTTTTTGTCCAACCAGAATACAATGAGTAAACTTTCACAAGAATATAAATCTGTTGCAATTTAATACAGTACGATAAATTCGTTAAGTATGTAAAGAGTAATAACTTTTTACATAGTAACAGGAAGAGAGGAAACTTTAAGCAAATTCTTATCATGTTTTCTTTGACTAGTAATTATTCGCACTTATGGTTGTTTGTATCACAAAGATGTAATTTATTCTACTTACAAGTTGAAAAATGATAAAAGTTAATTTTAATGTGGCTAAATACTAATGTGGGGAAGAAAGCGCCCACACGTAGGTCCGATAAAATTAAGAAGGCGTCAGGCGGCAGCATACACCGTGCGGTCCACACCACCCTTAACCGCAACCGATGGAAGTTTATCATGCGTGGTCACGATCCTCAGCAGTGAGGGAACGAGAAAGAAGAAGAAACACTAATAATAGGCAGTATAACCTAATGATTTTGTAAAATCAAACTGTTTCAGCGTTTTTTTTTTATAATAGTACATAATATTCGCAATTTTACGTATAATACTTTTCAAAAACCAATTAATCTCAGTATTGGGTAATAAAATCATGGTATGCCTGAAATCCATTATAAAAAATTAACTGTTAACCAAAAGTTTCTGTAACTAATTGTTGTTTCCATATTATGTCCCTTCTTTATACCGCTGGGGACACTACAAACACGGAATTATTGAACCATTTTCTTATTTGTTATCATAATAATATAGAATCGTTCCTATCTAGAGTTCCAATCATAATTGTGTACGTTAAAGTTATTACTGGTGCATCTTTTGTTTTGTAATTTTTATTCGCACATTTCCGTTCAGATAATTATGTTATGCTCTTCTATCTGACATATGAAAACCTTCTTTACCTCTTACTATACTAGCCTCACGCTTACCTTATTTAATAGTTGATAACGTACGTCTGCGTCGTCTTAAATGGTAGGAGAGCCCAAGAGGGGATTTTGCGCAGTACTCGAGCGCGTCAGAAAACCATATTGGGAGAATCCTTGCACCCTGTAATATACTCCTACCTTACACAAATATGAACCCTTAATGTAGGGGAGTTATTTAGGACTCTTAGAAGAACTCGGGCGCGTCAGATTAAGATAAATTGATTACACGGAGATAAATTTACATTTCCATAATCTGACGAATTCACTGCACGCTCCAGGCGTCATTACCATCATGATGTTACCTTAACACAACCTTTTGTTTTTATCGTTTTTGCAACTAATCTACTTAATCAAATAGATACCCACAACGCTTTAGTAACTACAAATCTAGCATCACGGACTCCCTTACTAAACGGGTTGATTCACAACAGATGTTATTTTGGGAGCTGTTTTTTCATCCTTGAGACTACTTTTTAAGCAAGGTCTCGTATTGACGACGCTCTTCCGCTGGAGCTGTCATGCTTTACAATTTATGGAAATATAACGTATGACTTGACATGAGTTTCAGAATATGTGCATATTTCAACAATAACTTCCTCCTTAAAACTTATTAAGCCAATTGAACTGAAGACAGCGAATTAATTATTTCATGTAAATGAATACCTACAAAATTATTTTTACTAGAGAACGCCGTCTGGTCGATATTCGGCCACAAATCTATAGTTTTGCATAACACAATTCAAAATTATAATTGTCTTTACAAAAACATTGTTATATTTGACAATTAATTTAGAAAGGGTTGTTAACTTTCAAACCAACTTATAGTAAAATGTATAATTTTACTATAGGTTGGTAAATCGTCGTAGTCATTTGTGTTAATCGCTGGGCATTGGTGTGCGTGTGCTATAATTAAAAAAATAATAATGTATTAATATTGCATATTATACAAAATATTAACATTCGCTCACCCTCCTCTATATAAACTATAATTGTGCAAAGTTTATACTCCTCCGTCAGTGAAATTTTCCTAAAATTGTACCGAAAGTTTTCGTTTTACTAACTAATTTTTATATAAAAAAATAAAAACAAAAAAGCCTTTAATTTCCTGCTTTTACAAGGCAACTTTTTACATGTTCAATATTAATACTAAATCCCTGAAAACATATGTAATAGTATTTTGCGCAGGAACCCCTCTCAAGTGAAGGCCTCCTCCAAAGACTGCCACTTTTCTCTATCCAGAGCCATCTGTTGCCATTTTGGACCTGCGATTTTTTTTATCTATCTTGGAACATGCATATTTAAAATGCTTATAAAAAGAGCAATTTATAAAAGCATAATTTAATATAAATTATGTAGCACATCTTAAATATTAGTAATAATAATCTTTTCTTGTTTATTCTTGTTATTCGATTAATTATAAAAGTCTACCTAATGTTCATGCAGTAAGAGTTTTGATAATAATAAAGGTAATAAATTTTTACTATAGTTTATTTTTAAATAAAGATGAATATCCTTGTTAAATCAAACAAACAACCTTATAACTGCTACGCGGTAACAAAGCAAACCCGCTTGTCTTACGTTGCACTCCTATTGTATAATAATAATAATGAGCCTTACAGAATCATGGAAATGTAAACCACTTCATGGGAGATTTTACAATTCCTTGAAAACACCTGGTATCAATTTAGAAGCCTCTGTCTGTTGGTTGGCTACAGGAAAAATGTTCCCAGAGACTGAGGGATCCCTTCTGGCAATTGTCATCAATATTCTTATCGGGTAATGTAGAGCTTGGCTCTTCTGTCTTCCGCCTCTCGACAGAAGAATCGGGAAAACGACTAGTAATAATACTCTTACACTTAGGCCTAGAGATGTATTTATTTAAAGAGCTAGGTAGAGGTACGCCGTCTACAGCTGGGCTGCTTTGGCGGGAGATAGTGCTATTGAGAAGTGCGGTCTGTTGGGCTAAATAACCACTAGGATCTTCCATAAAGCTAGTTTTTAAGTCCGGATTATATCCTATTTATATATTAAATGTTTTGTATTTGATAGATTAAACTAGATATAGAATATCTAGAAGACCATTGCCATGTATGTAAATATAAAAATGAAAGAACTGAAGCTTACTGCACAACAATATATCAATTTTAACATGTTTTTCATGAAATCATCTGCAAGATGTTTTCCCTGGGGTTTTCTCTTTCATCTATTTTTACCGATTTAAATGTTTATATAGTTTATATCCACACCTGTCAAATACAATAAATTGACAATCAGCAGATTGCTTATCGGTAAAATAACAACAAGATGACATGAATGGCATGAAGAAGAACAGTACCCAGCGGTACCTCTCCCGTGTTAATTTCTTATGTTAACAGATTCTCTCATCCACGTTCTTTTTAGTCTCCTCCTTGTGTCCTCCGGCATGTGAGTCGTGGTCATTTGTTCTAAAAACGGGTTTGGGTGTCCGTGTAGTTTATGGAGAATTCTATAATATTTAGCACTTTTCCAAAATACTGAAACTTGGTTCTAAGCGGGTTTACCGTTAGTATCTGTATAAAGTATTACCCACAAAAAATAGTCAACATTCCGTTTCGGCTTTCGTCATCATACTTTTGCATTTCTTCTCCATCATCATGTTTAGAGAATCTTAAATAACACATCTCACGGTTTTACTGAGAATACTGGATGCCTCGGCCGTGATGATGTTATTGAATTTTGTAAATACAGTCAGTGTGGATATTTCATCTCTACCATCGAAGGCCTCGCCGGTACAAATCACTTTTTGATTAAATGCCTTTTCCTTTTTTCACTCAGCAGGACATTTATGGCTTTCTATCCATCGCCTGAGCTGGCCCTAATCGCTGAGCTTTATTTGTTTTTGATAATGATTGCCGCTTTGTATTGCTTTCCTGTTCAGTGTCCAAAGCGCATCTAGCATCATTTGTCATTTATTTAGACGTTTTTTTTGTCGATCAGTAAAAATGAAGAGTAAGAGAGAGAGAGAAAGAGAAATAGAAGTTCATGAGAGAGCTTTCAAGTTTTCTTAACTAATCATATAAGTGATATGATTGATCATTTTTATTCAGTATAAAGTTTGATTTGATTTTGGTTCTTTTTACCTTTGGGATATTCTTTTTCTTCTTTTTTCAGAAGTGAATGACACTTGAGGTTAGAGAGAGAGAGAGAGAGAGAGAGTTAAAATAGGGAACATGCTCTCTGAAGAATTTTCGGTAGTTGATGGTTTGAAACAAGGTGGTCCATTGTCGCCACTGCACTACAATTTAGCCCTTGAAACAGCATCGCAAGCCATTCGAACAAACCCAGGAGGGATAATATACAGTAGGTTGACACAACATTTAGTCTATGCAGATGATGTTGTCCTAACTGGCAGGAGTAAAGCAGCACTCGCAGGAGCCTTGCAGGAATTGAAATAAGATTTTCTATTAAAATCACAAATACTCTGTCTACTCTAAAGGCAATATGACAACTTTTATATTGCTCGTTGTGTAAACAAGGGATAATTGGATTACTTTAGGAAATTTGTATGTGATGGTTTAACAAGTGAAATATTTATTTTTACTTTGATCGTCTATAACTCAATAACTATAAAAGCCCACATAGCCGTGACAATTTTGTTTTTAAATTCACTATATGTACTACCATCATGAATTTTTTGTTCTACAAAGACTCTGCATTTGCTGCAGATGTCTGCCAGCAGCGGCTGCCCTCTCCTCACTTGCTTGCCTCTCTCCGCACATATCCAGAAGAGCAGTCTGTGATGTCTCCCAACGTTTCTTCCATGATAGAGATTCCTTTTCCAATTTTTGTATCTTTTTAGACATCTAAAACAAGAATACCACTAAAATATATAATAAAAAATAATCATATAGTACAAAGAAAGCATGAAATAGTAACTGAGTATATAACAAAAATTTTGGGTAATCTTCAAAACCGCTAATGTTATAATGTTTAACAAAGATTACCTTAATAAAAAACAAACACTAATTATTAAAAGTTCCAAATTTGATAAAATCATTGAATAAAATGCGAAATGTTAGCAGGCAACATTATTGGACATATATATATATAAAATACTCGTGTCACAAAGTTAGTTACCATACTCCTCCGAAATGGCTTGATCGATTTTTATGTAATTTTATATACATATTCAGTAGGTCTGAGAATCGACTACTATCTAATTTTTATACTCCTTAGTGATAAGGGTGGCCCACGCGGACGAAGCCGCGGGGTACAGCTAGTATTAAATATAAAATGCTTTTAAGAATGATGTATAAAAAAATTATTACTTTTTCCATCTGTTCCTTAAATCCACCAAACACTTGGTTACTCCTAACAAGTGCACTTTGGAATTCATCATATTTGTCAGTGTAAACTGCCAACTGCCCTTTCAATGCAGACTCGGTACCCTGCATTTCCATGTTTTTGGCTTTGTACTGTGCAAGTGTAACTTTGAGAGTTTCCAACTCTGCAAGCATCCTTTCTTTCTCTGCCTGATGTTCTAGAGATGCTTTTTGTAGCTTTGCATCGTTCAATTGAGATTCTAAAGTCATTTGCTTAGCCATTTTGTCCACCTGTAAAGAAATTTAAAATAACTAGAGATAGCTGGCTGGTCGAAATTCAACCAAAAACCTTTTTGCATACAACAACGTATACTGTTCTATTCACAGAAAATAAGATTTGACAATTAATATAACATACGGTTGACACAATTACGCTTTGACATCATCCAATACATGTACATTGTCTGGCATTGGTGTGCATTTGGTTTTATTTTAATAATTTAATATAACCTGACCTGACCTAAAATTGAGCCAAATTTAAAACTTAGCCATCTGCGCAATTTTCGTAAAATCGCGACTAAAGGTTTCCCTTCACTTATTAATATATAAATAAAAGCAATATGATTCCCTATGGGACTAATTTATTCCATGAATTCACCACAAATGCTGAGTCCAGATCATTTTAGAGCGAAAAATTCAAGCAATGCCTTGAATTTCTATCCTAGGTTTGAATGGTACCACTTATACTAACAATGAGCTCTCACCTGCCTAATCCATAAGAGCATCTTTAAAATATGACATACAGTTTAATCATATTCTACAGTCATACAATATTTAATGCAAAATTTTACAAAACATGGGAAGTTAATAAAAATACTATTTTTAAGTTTTAATTACTACTAGCAGACACGGCAGACAGTGTCTAGCCTGTGTTTTGGCTTGTCTGCTATTAGCCTGTTAACTAATCCCCTTTATGCCTTTTCCATAAAGTATGATACTGCATTTTCGTTTTATAAATTAATAATTTTACATGACACGTCAGTCAAAAGGTCTACTATAAACGTCTAATATTTGAAATATTTTTTTTTTATAAACCCAAGGGGCAAACGGGCAGGCGCTTCACCGAAGTGACTACCGACGCTCATGGACAACTGCAACACCAGAGGGCGTACAGACGCGTTGCCGGCTTTTGAGGAGTATATATTTTTTTTTGGAGGTGCCTAAGTTATGTCGGTTTGGAAATACCGAAGCGGGCAACTGATTACACAGAAAAATATCGAACGAAGCTACCAAAACTGAAGTTATTGTACGTTTAAACATTCTTATGACTTTTCTTTTATTTGTTTTCTATTAAACATTCACAAAAATAAAGGGAATGAAACAAAACAAACAGAATTTAAATCTGTCTATTTGTTTTTCCAGTTATAGTGAAACTAAAGAATAACAAATGATTTATATATATATATAAATTGTGCAGTTTAGAATACCTGTTGCTCTCTAAGCTGATATTGCTGGACAACACTTTTAAACTTCTCGGTCATACTTATATTGTCATCCCTGAGTTTGGCATTCTTTTCATTATTCTGTTGTAACAGCGCAGTGATCTCTGATAATGTGTTCTGGAATTTTGTTTGTGTTTCCTTACGTCGCTCTTCTTCCTCACGAATCTTAAGAAGGGATTCTTCCTAAAAAGGAAAGTTTGTACTCATTTAGTAACAGCAAAATGACTAAGTATATGTTATAACATACTAATTTATTTTATAACTTAAAAGGAATGTATGGAACATTCTATTCTTTAAGAAGTGTTCTTTTCATGTCTCCCTTTTTTATATGCTGAATGCAGAAGATTCTGTCTTGTCCGATTTATAGACATATCAAAGGTCCAGCACTGTGACCATCTATTGAAAGTATCTGTATTATTCTGCATGTTTTAGTATTAAGGCAAAGATAGCAAAAAATAATAATAATAAAATAAATAAAAAAAAAATTGTTAAATAGTGTAACACATTTGAGTTTTAAAGAAGTTTGCTACAAATCCTCTCCTCCTTCTTCTTTGCACTTCGCTGGCAAAGAGAGACAAATTTCTTAGCATTCCATGGATTCACAGTGCACTTGCCGGGTCCATCGCGTTGCAGAGGAAGGAACCATAGCAGGGCCCGGGACTTGTGACCCAGCTGTAGGTTTAGGAGCGCTCTCTTTATAGTGATCTAAAGTGACGTTAAATAAATAACCAACCAACCCAAGATAGGAGGATTCACAGCCCGGCAGATGGTCTTAAGATTTCTTAAAGTTGTAGAAAATCATTGGTTATACTGTCCTTCAGAAGAGATGTAAAATCGGGTCCGGAGTCTCTGCGAGGTCAGGTACTCGTTAAGGAACCTTATCCTAATCCTAACACTGTTAGAACTTAACCGAATACAAAATTTCTGTCAACATATAACTCCTCTTCCCTTCTCCCTTCCCCCTATTTTTTTAATAGGAAATAGAATGGGGGGAGGGCTATGGGCATCAAGTAAAAACGACAAGTCTGAAAGCTATTCCCCCCTTGTCCCCACCTCCCTCCTAATTGTTTTGACAAAAAAACAGACCTAATTCCAACTTACCAGCATCAGTCAATTCATCAGAATCATTTTCTGACGTAACAGGCGACGGCGGTGACGCCAGAGTTAAATCGTACATCCCCTCCTTACTAATATCTTCTTTATCGTGCATGTCTTACGCTATCCACTGCATGAAATAATAGATAGCAACAATTTGTCTGTTAAAAGCTTTCCATGACTCAGAGGAATGATGTCAAGATTTTTACCTCTTAATTGTAAAATTATGTATGACTACATTTAAATCACAAAAATAATCCAGTACGTAAGCCAAAACAATAAAAAAAAAAACACCACTATTTATTGTTATTTATTTAAAGTATTTTTAATTTTATCAACAAATTTAGACTACAGCTGGTTTGCTTAGTGTCCTGAATAACATATCGGATTTCCGTATTAGGCTATACAATGTGTATCCTCATAGGAGTAATATACATTCAGTACTGTTTACTAACCATTTTGATTTGTTCATGGTAACTCTCACTCTTGCTCATCTTATACAATTTATACCTGTTTCAACATTTTAAGTATCTGCTTATTTCAATTGATGGCTTAATTGTATTCCTTCTGGATTAAAAATTAATATTAAACGCTAGGTGATTTCTTCTATTCTAAAAATTTATTTTTAATCTGTGAATACAGATTAAAATCTAAATTTATACAAAAAAAATATCATTATATGTGTTTCAAATTATCATCTGGTATTAGCTGTTTGTTCGGTTTTTAGTTTTTGTAACAAAATATTTGGAGTGAAAGAGACAACAGCATTGCAGTGAAAGTCCGCGTGACCACTTCCAGCTTTACGCTAATTTATTGTCTGATTGTCACTTTGTCTTTTAAAAAGCTACCTCATAAAATCCTTTGTTCATATATGTTTTATAATTTTATTCACAAAGGTATTAAAAAAATATATATAATTGAATTTTATACATATAAATAAGTTTATTTTTAACATCACTGATTGGAATAAACCTACTGATATATCACTGTAACTGAATGTATACTACAATAAACTGACCATTGTTTAATTTAAATGTATTCAACAATAAACATGAATCTTTATTCTAATTTTATCAGTAAAGCTTCTTAATGCTTTAAGCTGGTAATAATCTTGTCGTTTAAAATTTCTATCTCTACATTATAACCACCTTACATTATTTCTTCTGATGTCAAATTTAAAACTACTTAGTAGATGATTACAAAGGTTCATAAATTGTTACACAAATATGTAAAGTTGTCTTCTTTAAAAATTAATTTGATTTTCCTGAATTATTTTATGTAAAAAAAATATCCGGCGGAGTACCTCGAGAATCTGAACTTGGAGCAAATACTCTTTGTTGTGTTCACGGCGATAATGGTATTAGTAAGGCAATCAAGAATATGGTAGAAACATATGTCGATGACATCGGCATCCAAGCTATAACCGCCCAACCCTGAGTATGTCAGATAAACTAGTAGAAGACATAAAGCTGAATGAACCCTACGACAGACTTACGGAATTGTGAATTTTTTACACTTACGGATTTGGTTTTATGGCTTAGATTTATATTATAACAAAACAAATAGTGTTGCTGTTAAAGAACTTCCGCCAATACAAAGCGAGTTATGTGGTAATGAAGCAACTTTGCCAAGTGAAAAGCATTTGATTTACGGCTATATCAAGAAGATTGTGTCTGTAATAAACAAAAATATGATGAGTATAGCTGCAGAATTGGAATGGAGAATTTATCGTTCAAAAGGTGTTATAGCAATACTTTTTTTAACAAAATATGTGGTCGCAACGGAATGACCTTCAGTTCCCAGCAATCCTGATCCTCGGGCTATATGTCCTGCCCACCGCCACTTCAACTTGCTTATTTAGAGAGCACTGTCGATGACTTTAGTACGGAATAATAATCTATATCTATGTATATATATTTCTAAAATAAATATTTGTCTATAACAGGCATCTGTTACTTATAACACAGGCATTAAGTCGTCTACCTTAGGAACAGACGTCTGTATTTCATATAGTTCTACGCATGTATTTATGTAACTGTGATATTTGTTAAAAATACCAAGACGGGGCATGGAGTAGCGAAAAAAACTGAAAATCAATCGAGACCCACATAAACTGCTTCCAATAACATCAAAAAACTAATAAAAGGATATCCAGATGGGACTAAAGAGGTCATAATGGGAAAATTATATTTTGCGTTCCGTTTCCCCGTTCTATGGAAAAAAATACGATTTAGATGCTGAAGCTGATTTCAATATGTGATGATCTGGTTTTAAGGTGGACACCACCTGAGAGAAGAGATTGTGTCTTTTTGCAAATATGCTTTAAAAAATTGTACCGAACTGAAAGAAGAAAGAAAAGAAAGAAACAACTTTTATTTAAACATTATGAACAGTAAACAACGTTACACATACATAATATAATAATAACAGAGTAAACACCAAAATAAATAAATAACAATCTTAAAACTAGACATACGTAACGGTAACTAGGAACTGTAAGTATAAATAAAAATAAAACAGTGGCACTCCGGGAGTGTCGACAGAAGTGAAAACGAATTGTCAGAGGTGTCGGTAACGGTAACAGGGTCGCTAAGTTCAAATCCCCAAAGCACCTAAAAACGGTTTCTTCAAAAAAAAAGCCTTTTCCTACCGTTGTTTTTACTTTTTATATTTATACCAATGACGAAATTGTTACATGAACTTGGCAAACCTCCTTGTTCAGCAGTCGGTTAATAAAGTGTTTGCAACATCTTAGACATTTATGGAGCGTTAAAATGTTTTACGAGGAGCATGATGCGAAACGGTTGAATGATAGGTGCTTCGTTTTAGGGCCCATCGTAACATTTAAGATAGCGGTACGTCTTCTCAATTATAATTGACGGCAACGTTAAAAAACTTCGCATTTATAGATAAAATCTGTATCCTTGTCTTCGGCCAATTTCTTTATACATTTATTTAAATAATTTGTACGAAATAAAAATATCTATGTATTAACAGGTGAAGCAAAAATGTTTGGTTACCATTTTATGAAAATTCCGCGGACGGAGGAGTATGAAATTTGACACAATTATAGTTTTTATAGAGGAGAATGTGTGAATGCAAATATTTTTTTATAATATACAATATTAATATATTAAATTATTAAAATTAAACGGAACACACACCAATTCTAGACGAATTACACCATTTACACACACATCTATGGAGTGATGTGACAACCGTGTGTTATATTAATTGTCAAATTGTATTTTCCGTGAATAGAACCATATATCGCATGTTTAATCATAAACTGACCGATTACGTTTTAGATCTATAGGGAGTTAATGTGACAGGCAGCATCATTTCAACGTCCTCGATCAGTCAATCTAACACCGGAGCCAGATACATAGCTCAAATTGTTTGTACATTATTGTCCTTTAAGTTTCCAAAGTTCTACAAAACTTTGTGCAGTTACAAAAATTCACCGGCCACACTACATGATCATTGAAATGATCGTTCAAATGAAGCTATGTCATAAGAATTATTGCGAAGTTCCAACACAGAGATACAGTTAATTTTAACTAAAATAATTTATAAAAACAAACAAACAAATAATAAAATATCATCTAAATAACATTTTAACATCATTCATCACTTCAATAACTATAATTAAAATACATAATTTATTACTATATTAAAAGCGGAATAAGTCGGAAATGGCAAAACTTTTTTGCTATTTCCCAAAACTAAACTTTTTGAGTTACGTCAGTTTAGGATTAAGTATGCGATATGTCGTACGCAAAAAGGTTTGTGGTCGAATTTTGACCATCCGGCGAGATATTTTTTTTTTGTTACAAGGGGCAAACGAGCAGGCCTCAGGCAGCATTATGTTGCCTCGTCGCGTAACTATCTAGCTGTGGAGAAGTTCAATTTTCCGTTAAACTTTCTCTTTTATACCAGACAATTTCATAGTTCCTTAAAAATGGTGTTATAATTCGTATTTATTATTATTATTTAAACCTAATTTTCAGATGTGCTTGCCAATGTGAGCTATAAATTGGAGAAAAAAAAATACGCCTGATACGCGTCGTCACATGTTGTCATAAGACAACGGACTAATAAAATATCCTTTAAGGCACTGCCATGCGTGGAGGAGGCGACTAGGTGGCCTCCGAAAATCAGTGTTGGAAGTGGGACTTGTCCCTCTTCCAACAAATAGGCTGAGAGGTTTATCTTTTTGGGCATCTCACTGTATATAGATATATATATATAATTTATAAGGGTTTTTTTTTGTTTTTTAAGTGTAAATTGTATATTATTATATAAGTATATTTAAGTACAGTGTCTTTTATACCAAATAAAGGTTGTTCTTCTTCTTCTTCTTCTTCAGCTAAGTGCCTACTGACGCCCATGGACATTTGCAAGACATTTCACGCCGATCTTATGTAAGAAAGAGGTACGGGTAACCGGACGCGCCGGCCCAATTCAGCTACAAGAATGGCGCTACCCCTAATTAGAAAGACAGGAGTGAGGGAAAGGGATAGAGTAAAAGGGTATAAAGGTACATGGGGAGGAGAGAAAGGATGCGAATACTACTGTCACGGAAGGTACAGGGGGAGTGACAATGTATCATTTTATACAACGGTCTGATCTTCCCAACTATGTCTGACTACTGTACGCTGGTTTTTCTGGTTTCTCTGGTGTCTCTCAGGGACAAACTCGGACCTGAAGCATCTTTCACAATCCCATTATCATATGCACTGACTCTTCACAGGTTTCCTTTGCACGTACAGTAACTGGAGGTTTTTCACTTTTTGATCGAAGCATGGGGAAGGTGAGATGATCTTTTAATAAGTTATTCAAGATTCCTCCCTCTGTTTTCTGTGGGTGGTACCAACACTGACAATGGCTGGAAATCGCACAGGGATTTCTAAGATTTTAGCATACATTTTAACAGGGATTTCCTTGTGGAAACACAAAAATCCCTCGCTGTTAAGCTTTCTGCCCTGTAAATGTCCCTGCTTGTTGTACCTATTAAAAAAAGAAATGAACAAACACAGATTAAAGGCTAACAAAAGAAAGCAGAAGTTGCCTTACTGTAAAACTAGAGAATTTTACCGAGATGTAAGAAGTGAATTTGAAAATTATGGCCGTCTTACAAATTTGTTGGTATGCCGCAATCGAGAACTTCATTTAAGAGGAAATGTTTATGTCTCTTATTCAACAGAAAGGGAAGCAATGACTGCTTTTCTTAAGTTCAATGGGAGATATTACGCTGGCAAAGTAATATCCTGCCACTTTGTAGATATACCATCATGGAAAAGTGCTGTTTGTGGTAGGAAAATTATTTGTAAGGCTTGGTTATTAACTTTTTATTCACTGTTCTCAATTTTGTTAAACTTAACTACAGTTAGTACTGTTGATAAAAAACTAACAACAATTAAAATTGAAGTTTATATTGTACTAACCTATATTGTAGCATAAAATATGATTTTTAATTTTTTTTTTTTCATTATTTCTTTATATCAGCCCCTGTTTAAAATTTTCAAGCTTGCAATTTATTGGTTTATTCATAACAATGATATTGTTTTCATTATGTTGGTGGTTGATGTTGTAGAATGATCTGAAAACGAAAGATGAATCGCCTTAGTTTCGCGACAAAATATATTCCTATCAATATAAAAAAAAATTAATGGTTTACATAGTCCGGTAGTTTAACTTCAGGTTTCTTTCTATTCGTTAAAGCTGTTGTAATGTTGCAATCATTATGTTTATTTTATATCTCTGCTTCTGATATAATCAGAGCCTATTTTAATCTTTACTCATATCGGAATAAATTGGCATTTACCAAAATTCGTTAGCGATTTCTCCTTCCTTCTATTCATTAATCTTTCTTATTGGAAACGGTAGCTCATTATTGAGTTGACTGTGTTATATTTCTTGAAGAACGTTTTAAGACTTATTTAAAAGTTTTCAGAGGCAATAGCCGTCGATATATAAAACTTTAATAATACTAGCTAAAAGGTTTTTGGTAAATAAGTTATTGAAATAATTTCTTTTGTTTTTGTGATTTTTCCGAGATTATGCTCAACCGCCAGGTCTTCCCCCAGTCAAGAGTACCCATTTTATAAAGGCTGGGTGAGCACCAGGAGGATCACCAGGTTCCTTTAGGAACCATCCTATGTTAAGAGATGTAATAACTTTTCTGTCATTGCCGGGTTTGAACCCGGGACCTTCGGCCCGACAACTCGGGGGTTCTACCCACTGAGCGACCCCGCTTCCTTTATGTATAAAATTAATTGATTTGACAATTGAAAGGAAATCTATTGAGTGGTTGAAATAACGTCGAATGAAAGTTGTTGTACTAGAATTGTTGAGTTTTTTGCATAAACTTTCGATTTTTCGATAGCAAGATGTTGAAGTCGTCCTTTTGTTGATTACCTTTTAATCATTTTTTTTTCTTTTATTTTAGCTTTCATTTAGACATTTTGGTACTTTAGGCGATACTTTTCAATATGTCTTCCTTAATCACTTTGGTGTGAAAGGTGACTTAAATTTTATTAATAGAAACTTACCCATATGCCAAAACTATTAATGTTACAAGGAATTAAAAATTAAATTATGCAAGGATTTATTTTGTAGATATGAGTTACACTGATACCCCCACTTGTCAATCCACAGGCCCGATTGGTGATTCTTTCTCTGCATTACTGCTCACTACATTTAGGGGTGTATTCCTATCTGAGTTTTAGCTGATATAGTATCCTACTTTTCTGGCTGTTTACGGATAAAATAAAAATGGATGAAAAAATGTTTATAAGAGCAAAACTGGTTTGTTTAATTGTTTTGAGTCCATGGCGTATCTTTCTGGCAAATCAATATTTATCTAACAATTAAGTTTCATATTTAACTGTTTGATATATTGATAATAAATATACCTTAACTTGACATAATTGCACACTATATGAAAAAAATGTTTACAATTTTAATTCTTTATACGTACCGCGAAAACAAATATTTGTTTTTCGCAATATTCTTTATACAAAATAAAAAAAGAAAATTAGATTTTTCGTATAGAGTTATATGACTTGTAACGTAAATAATGTAGGAGATCGTAGCTTCGATTCCGCGGATATTTAGATCATCATAGACTATAATACAGAAAGACCATTTCATGTATTAACGATTTAAAATCAACCAAAGCAATCAAAGTTGATATATCAAACAGAATTGACAATGGCAACCCTTTTTCAACACCCCTTAATTTCAACTTCCTAAGACATCTAGTTGACAACTTTTGACACACAAATTAACGAGACAAAAGCCATGTTTATAATGACATATATAGAAATAGGGTTGAAATATGAAGACATGTCTTTTTGATTTCACTTAAAATTAAACTAAAGATAAGCAACCATTAATTTAGCTTAATTGTTTGCATATTTTATAACAGTTATCCAGGAATGGTTACGTCAGTATATACTAGGAGTTGATGTGACTTAATAAGGTTGGATCCTTGCAAATTTTAGTCTAGTACCGTTGCGATATTGAAAGTTATGTAACACTTTTTCTCCGTTACACTCTTGATAGACCTATCGTGGTTTTTTTTTATAATAAAATGGGCTAACGGCCAGGCGGTTCACCTCTTCATTTTAGCGAGAGGTCTAGGTCACCGAGAACTCTCAGAAAACGAAAACGTGACAACAATACCATGACTTGACCTGAGAGCGCCTCCACTTCAAGCCGATATTATGTGAGAAAGACTACTGGTGCCTGGACACGCCAATACGGCTGCAGACCAGAAGGAAAGAAGCGTCAAGCTATCACTAATTTAACTGCGTCTTCATAAAGTTTAATTTTCAGGATCCGTTATCATTATCCTATAATATTGTCCCCGTTTCCGTTTCCTTTCCAGTTTCCATGCCATAATGGTTCACTGTTTTGGCGTTAATGGCTTATACATTAAATATAGATATATGCTGTCTGGCCTTTTTTATAGAAGTATTTAAGACAAACGTTTCCTTTATACACTATATAGGTATAAATCAAACTGTTTTTGCAGCACACGCCGGTATAACTCGCACATGTCAGAATTTTCTCCTACTTCCTGAAAATTTATCGTTACATTTCGGACCATTCACACAATATCTTTATAACTAATAGCCTATGTGCTATTCTGATGTATATGCTATATTATTGTAAAGTTATATTAAAATCCATTACGTAGTTTTTCCGTGAAAGAGCGTCAAACATACATTCATATATCCATGTGTACCAACTTTCGCGTTTATAATATAAGCAGGATTTATGGAATATGATGGAACACTCGATAACATTCAGGGATATAAAAGAAGAAATAAATCTTAAGCGAAATATCAAGTCAAGTAATAAGGAAAATGACCAAGAAAAACTCGAAAGGAAAACCACACTTACAATAGTTCAACCAACGTGAGAGACATGGTTTATCTTTCACGTTGATCACACTACCGTAGTAAATGACAGAATCATATAATATGGACAAAAGGACTTCCTTATAAAAATAAAGAGAAAATCTTTTGTCGATACCCATCATCGGACTGAAAAGTGTCTTACTGCTTTTAATTAAGCCAGATGATACTTATTTTAGCATTTTTACAAATAAACACATAGTTTCTACTACTGCTAGTAGCCGTGTCTGGACTGAGCAACTTCGCGAGGCAAATTCCTCGGTCAATCAGAACGTGCTTCGTCCGACGAAAATGCACGTTCTTCATACGCGCAAAAAAATTGCGCGGCCGACATCCGAAGATGCCTCGCGTGACTGCTTGTTCAGTAAAGACACGGCTAATTACATTTTTGAATACGCAAAAATAGACCAAAGTAATCAAAAATCTCAATGTTAACGTCTTTTTAACAACGCTTCTAAAATATTAGAGTAGCTGTTTAGTATAATATGTAGTTTGTATAAACAGATATCCGGATATTTTGAACTATTCTATGAAAGAAAAATTAAAAGACTTGCATTTCTTAATTATAATTCAGCTATTATAATCTAAAATTTCAATTATTTGCAAAAGATGGCGTACCATTTTGAATAAAATAGACAACCCTAATTCATTTATCACATAAATAGGGGCATTTTCGCGGACATACTTAGTCCGTTCATTTCATTGGAGCCTACGTTTTTCCTTCCAAAATGGACATCATACCCCACTTTAAAGACATTTTCAAACAGATCGAAATAAATTTTCGGCTTATAGGCATACCTTTTAATCAAGCAAAGATTAATAAATGTCATTTTTTTTCACTGCTATTCGTCATTGTTACTGTAGCATTAGAAGAAATTGCTTTCTTTTTTTCGAAATTCTCCGCAGAGAACTTTCTGGAATTGTGTCAACTAGCACCTTGTACCTTCATCGGACTTTTGTCAATTTCAAAAATAATAATAATAGCTTCGATGAGACAGAGAGTTTTCGATTTGACCCAATGCCTTAAAGAATTGTACAATAAAGTATTAAACGATACCAAGAAACGTAATATAGTCAGGCAAGATTTCATCTTTCTTAAATATTTGGTGGACATATTTTTTATACTGAACGCCATTTTAATTTCTGTGTACAACTTTTCTACTCTTGTAATCATATTATACAATTATTGCACGAATAATGGAATAACCTTCTATTTGCCTTATGCCGTGTTAGTTCCTTTCTCGACTGACTCTTGGTACACTTGGTTGGCAGTGTATCTCCATTCTATTGCTTCAGGTAAGAACATTTCATTATTATTGTTTTTAACTAAACTGTTTAGATAATTGATAGAATCAGGCGTTACTTTGCGGAAATCCATGACATGCATGAGAAACTAAACTACTTTGCTTTAATGCGCTCTTCAAATAAAAGCTCAAAAACATACTTATTCAGACTGGCTGTTCACACTCAATGATATATTTTTTCCATTAAATTTAATTTGATTATGTATTGATTTGTTGATTTTAATGGAAAGCGCTTTGTTGCGCTTTGTTGCACCTTGGGTGCAAAGACTGTATATCAATGGACTGCTTATAACCTACCACTTCCTAAATCATAAGGAAGTGGCAGCTGGCTCCGGAAGTTCCTTTCTCTGCTCTGATTGAATTAAACCCCTCCTTTCAAAACACATTGTTTCCATTTCCAGAGTTTCTTCTGAGAAAGACTTCTTTGTATGCTTTTAGAAAGTTGTTCCTTTTTTTACAGTCTGAATGTGTTTTTTATCTTGATAGGATTCATTCATGACAAATGCTAAGGGAGTTGGCTGATATTATTGTAGGCCACTCTTGATTATCTTTGAAACTTCACGGGAGTCAAAGGAAGTTCCTGAGGACTTAGGATTACAGTGGTTTATGCAGCTTTATGTCCCTGTGTTCCTGTGCAGGGAGTGAGGGAGTTCAGTGTCGCGGTGGGGCTGGACTCACAGGTGAACGTGGACCTGGTGGTGGTCGGATCTGTGGCTGTGTCTGAGAAAGGTGAGCTCCACGTGAAGATCTGGGAGAATCAGAGGAGGGAGAACAATCAAAAACAGTTTGTCACAATGTTCTCTCAGAGCTACTGTCGTCATTATTCATTGGTCTTAATTAAAGGTAATTTATTGTCCAAATCACATACACAATATTTAAAAAAAAAATTCCACCAGCATTTTTTTGTTTTTATTCGTATTAATATTATACGTAGCGTTAAATACAATTCGTTTTTAAAAGCTTTTTCTTTTATTAAAAAAAAATCGGAACTTTTTTTTGTCACTCAAAAACGTCAAAGGTTTAAATGGAAACCGATGTCGGACGCCATTTCGAGCACCCTCAAACCCTTTCGTTTTTATTGTTCGCTTTATAGGTAGGTAGGTATATCTTTTTGTAACTGTATTTTTTGCCTAAGCACTTTTCTAGCAAAGGGTACTAAATATACGTAAAGTAACGGCCTGTTAATGTCGCTGAACGCTTTTTCTCTATTAGAGAGAAGATTTAGGAGTGTAATCCATTCTGGTTGCAGGTTAGCAATTAAAAACTCAGCAGTGCTAGCCAGGATTCGCACCTGCGAGTATTAGTTGAGTTTCTTTTTCTAACAGACAAATTTAAAGATAAACAACGTACAAATTTAGTTGTTTTGTGGATAATTATAAGTGCTACATTTATATTATCGTTAGGAGAGTTTTTATGGAGTTACATTTTCTATCCTTCTTTTGAAAATAGCTTTTTTATTTTAACGGCAATATATTTAATTTTAAAATTATTGCAATTTATCATGGCAAAATTTTTCTACATTGCTTATCGTTTCCATTTATCGAATATATTTGTCGAATTAATAAAACGACGTATGTTTGAAGGTCGTGACGTGAATTCTCTTATCTTATCACAAGAATTTCTATCTTCAATATGTAAGTGGCGGTGATCGTGGGTGTGAGATAGTACGGGTATGGGTATGTATAAGGTGATACAAATCAAATCTATTTATGAATATGTGGGGTGTTTCCTCGTGGCCCAACTGGCTTGTCTAACTGGTTGGACCACGAGGAATAGCTAAAAAAATCTTGGTTTGACAGGAAAATTCTCCGAAGAATATTCGGACCAATATGCAATGATCAATCCTGGCGAAGAAGGACAAATATTGAACTAAAAAAACCTGTACAATGATGTCAATATCGTTCAGGTCATAAAACTAGCCAGATTACGTTGGGCCGGTCGTGTAATAAGGATGAACCCTGAGGAAATTCCACTGAAGATATTAAGTGAGCAAGTATATGGAACCAGGAAAGTTGGTCGTCCGAAGCTTGGGACTGTGTGACTGTATTTAGAAATGAAATGAATATAAAATTTTGACATTGTTGAAAAAAAAATTGAACAAGGAAAAGTCCCGCTGGGTTTCTTTCGCGGTTTTCTTTTCCGAAACCGTGGTAGGTTCATTTGATTGACGTTCAAAAAGATAATGTAAATTACTAATTTTCAATAACATTTTGATCTTGATTTTAAAATCTTTTCAGGGCATCATACCTGCAGGGTGCTGAAGGGGGCGGATTATTTCAAAACTATTTGGATGGTTGTTATCGCAAAGAATAGTCTCCGACCCAAACACTGGAGAATGGATTCCTTTACATCAATTTGGCTTCATTTGGCCACTTTCCTATCCAGTAAACCCATAGAGTTAGCCCGAACGTAAATCAGTCACCCGAAGAAACAGCATATTATACATGTGTTTTTAGATGTAAGGCAAAGATTTTCTGACGCACTGAACTCCTCTATAAGATCAAAAGATTGATAGCAATAATAGAAATATTACGAATTTACCTAACAAATTTTATAAATATTCTTTAAAATATATATTAGCCTCGAAAGTAGCTATAATTCCGTTTCTTAGAGTGCAAAGCGAAACGGTGAAATACTTATATAAATTTTTTATTTGGCATTGTATATTATATGTGGAAAAATAAAATTAGGTAAAACCCCTATTTACCCATACCCTTTAATCATACCCGAATCATACCCGAATCTTTAATCCTTAAGTAGATCATTTAATCCTTTACCTGAAACAATAAAAAAAAATTATTACCAAAACATTCACTTCATAAAATTTTCAACATGGTACAAAAACACACATAATACATACAAAATACGTACAAAAATGTACATACTTATATGTAAATGTACATATTGCAAAAGTCATACATTAAAATCACTTGAAAATTTTATTTGCTATTTTAAATAGTTGCTGCGAAGTAAACCGAACTGTATATGCTTAGATATAAAATTCAAAACTCACTATCCGCGGTACGTGAGCATTAAGAAAATTTACAACTACCGTCATAAGTGAAACGTCTTAAGCGGATGACGTATGGGGTCAATCTTTATTCATACGCTGTCCGGCCCCCGCTCCGGTTCCGGCTGAATTTTCTGTACGGGGCGCGGTATTTGTCCCAATAAAATTTATGCCCCCTATAACCACGTTCGGACATCGCAAATGCATTTAGAAAGTGTTTTGTTATGTACTGACACTTTCATACTTCGAGCGTTTTAGCAAAATTATAATATAGATCCATGTATAAGTCGAGGTAAAATTTGTTCAAAATTATAACCCGAATGCAGCACCGCCATCTAAACTCAATAATACGAACGCGTGTGATTCCTCAAGTGACCTTTGTAGATTCTATTTCGTAATGCATTGGTTTCAATACAAACTTAACTTTGTTTCTCTTTCGTGTCATGGATCTCATGACAAACTGATTTTCTTGTTAGTAAAACTTTTTCTACTTTTACAGTATTCATATTAAGAATAACTTGCGTTAAATGTATCCACTTAAGAGGACTAAATTTTCAAAAATGACCCGAGAGATTTTATTACTTCGATTTTTTACGAAACAGTAAAATCTTAGTACTTATTGTCAGTCGTAAAAGGTGGCTGGCGGCGGATATAAAACGTTTTTGTTATGACCTAGGAGATAGTAATTATCAATAAGGGATTTCGCTCGTTAATTTGTCGACCACTCTCCGCCGTAACAATGGAGGGGCAAATGGCTCGAAAAATTAACTTCTATTGCCCAGCCGCCGCTTACAATGCGCCTATTTAAAAAACCGTTCGATAAATATCGCAAACGATTATGAAACAATTTTTATTTGGCCTTCTTCACATATAACCACTTGCAAGAACAGCTGAAGTAAAGCAATCATGAGCGTTTCAATCACTGTAAAATCGAAAATAATAAAGTTATTTGGTTCAGAATAGAGACGAATTTCTTAGCATTCCATGGATTCACCATGTAGGTGCCGGGTCCATCGCGTCGCAGAGGAAGGAACCATAGCAGTGCCCGGGACTTGTGACCCAGGTGTAGGTTTAATTACTAAAATTAAACCTACACCTGGTACAATATTTGTAATATTAATAAAAATTGCGTAAATAATAAAATTTAGTAGCAAAAGAATATTAAACTGAGATCTCTCGTTCCTACCCGACTGGGTAGGAAAATTGTGCTCCTGCTGGTATGGAACACGGCTGGTATAGATGTTTTAGTCTAAAAATGCACGCCCCTTCACTAATTAATTGCAACACTTGCTAGTGTGTGTGCAGCCGTTTTATTGTAAACTATCAACCACGTCTTCTTTTTTTCGAGTCGGCAGCAAATCAAATGGTCCCGACCTAAAACTTGGCCACTCGGATACACGGATAGCGTCGTCCGTAGTCCGCATCAGTTCAAGAGAAGCTTGTCAGTATCATTGGTGGAACCCATTAAGAGTCTATATATAACACTAAACAAGTCGCAAGCTTGTCTGCCATCTTAATGATATTAAAATAATGTCGAACGATATAGAAATACTAGCCCCTTTCGAGCGTTAATTGCGCGAACCAGCTGCCGCTAAGAATTCATCTATATCAGTCTGAAACAACCGAAAATAATATATCAAATGGATTTTAAAACGCGGACCCGCCCCCGACGCAAAAAGGGTTTGTATCGAATATACCTTCCCTTTTATTGTTACGATAAAGTTAGAACATATTATTTATACATCACGGGATTCTAATGGCTTTAATCGCCGCAGATTCAAGTATTATATGTTTATTTTATAAATGTCAAATAGATACTCTGCACTACAACGTTCAGTATATTGGTTCTTCGATATTTGAAATAATATCAATCAAACGCACGGCTATGCTAGCGACGCTTGTATAGCTTCGTGACCTTTATGTGTGGGTTTATTCGTAAAAAAATTTAAGAGTTTCAGAAACCGGTCACGAACGGCAGCGCTTCCAAACATATGAGTGACAATGGAGTTCCGCTGCACCCTCGGGGTGCGGAACTGCACGAAACAGGCGGCGGTTTTTCCATAAAAATATTCCCGTTCAGCGCTCGCACTATTTTTTAACGGCGTCGCTTTCAAAATTTATGTCGGCTTGCTTTTATCCAAATAGCCCTTCCATGTTTTTGTCCTCCTCGAATACGTTTGGACTGTCCCGACGAAGTAATGGCAGCTAATTTGACTGCTGATATAACGAAAATAGTTCCACAATCACACTTAATAATAAGTCTATTTTAAATTCTGCTATTTCGGTTTTGTTGAACTTTACTCGAGTTCTATTTGCCTCTATAGCATCTCTTTCAAAAAAACGATTTAACAAAAAGATGTACCCACATATACACACATCACATCAAAATTGGTATTTAATATGTATTTACAGATAATCATAAAAAAATGTGTGTACTTGCTTAGTTTGATTAATGATTCTAAAACCCACTAAAAAGCTATATGTATTAAGAATGTATACTCGTAATTATGTTTTAAGCACATGTATAAAATGTATGTGTTTTCTTTCGTTTGTTGTCTACGCATAACAATTATTACATACATATTTTTTTCTCGTGTTTGGCTATTTTAACGAATTATGGCTATCTTGAGTGGTTTAATTCTATGTATTTATAGAAGTTCATATACTCAAAGGTATGTATATACACACATAAATATGGTAGCTATTATCGAACATCCTTAATAATACCAGGACTCCCAAGTCCTAGCCTTATCGTACCCACCTAAATGTTCAGCACTAGGTAGCGCCCTCATTTGTGACCTTGATAATGGGACAAATATATCTCCAAAGTGGTTAAGAAACATTGGGGAAAAGATACATGAACCATTTGCAATTGTGGCTTTAAAAGCATGTTATTTGGGCATTAAAATGTTTAAATACAATTTAAAAAGTAAAGCTTAAGTATTGTACATGTGTGTATCTGGAGCTAAAAGACGAGTTTGTGCTTCTCTAAGAGAATATTTAAATGAATGGACAGTATTTCAATACTTGTTTACTTGTTTTGGTCACTATTTTTGCCACCTGACCTCTGACACAACTGAGAGCAAGTCTAATCATTTAGACTAAAATAAAATAAAGTCATTATTGTATGATTATGATAATAACAAGAATGAAAAGCTTTACATATTCTCTCAGATACTGGAACAAACAACTAAAACAAAAATTTGAAATAAAACAAATATGGCGTGGCTCGCATATAGGGTTCCGTAGTTGTCAAACATAATATAATAGATATAGATAGGTATACGAACTTTGCTCATTCACTAAAAAGAATATTTTGGTTAACTTTACAATAGTCTACAGATCCAAATTCCATTATTCTGTGTAAAACACAAGTAAATGAATTATTTAAACAAATAACTTTTTGAAATAAAGTAATAAATAATGATAAAACAATAATCTTAACTGTTCTTCACGTTTTATCTCTTAAAGGTATAATTTTTTTTCTTTACCGTCGCAATAGAACATTTCTATACACTATATTTGTTTTGGTTTATGGGTACACTTCATGATGCTAAAAAACAGTTCAAGTGTGTATATCGGGATCAAACTAATAATGAATGGAAACATCGTGAAAACTTTGTTAAATATCCAGAATTTATGTATCCAATTGATATCGATTATGGCGAGGTAGCAAATATTTCTTTGTTTCAGTTTTTCTTTTATTGAATTTCATTACATTGGTGCGTGTTGTTATGAACCAGTCTATAAACAAAATTCTATTTTTATATTTCGATCTAATGTCGTCGGATGTGATTCAAATAATCAAAAATTCAATGAATAACCGAAATAAATAAAAATAAAAATGCCTAGCAAACCACAGTTATATAAAAAAAACTTTATTTAATTGTGTAGCACGCAGGATAAAAAAAATAAACGTCGATAAAATATGTAAGTACATAACAAATATGAAAGTGGTGACACAAAGAAAGTTGTAATTTAGTTTGTTTCAATCTTGACTTCCTCGTCATTATCGTAAGCATAAGTAAACCATAAGTAGCTATAAAAAAAATTAGATTGCTCCTTTCGACATCTCAATTCCCGAGGCACCACTGCGTGTATTACTCGTTTCATTTCTTCGGCTTACCGGCGAATGGTATTGGAGAAAAAATAATTAGATCCTCCTTTCCATTAATTACTATTCTCAATTGTTATACATTAGGCAATCTTAAAGCTTCTATTCGTTGGTTTATTTTATTTTAAGCAGGGTTTTTTTTATCCTTTTCTCTGTCTATTTTAGGATTCTTTACCCTCTCCCCAGCTGTTATTGCTGTAGCTTCACTAATGACAGGACAAGTAATTTTTTTTCCCCCCCTAAAGCTGAGACACTCTTACTGGCACAATACACAAATGTTTCTGTGTAATCCTGATAGCCAATGACTCCACGACTCAGTGGGTAGATCACGTTTTCCTTTATTATCTCTCAGGCATGTCATCTCCCATGTAGAAAACCTTCCAAATATTATTTATGTACCAATTTATTAAATGTTCGTTTATCTGAAGAATACATCAAATTAAAAATGTCGAAACGTCAACCGAATCTATTTCTTTTTTTTTAACGTTTCTGCAAAGCCGAATTCCAAGAGATTGTTTTTTATTTAAATTATTGAAGCAGTTAAGAAAACACAGGAAACAGAAAACAAGATTTTTTTGCCTCCTTTCTGTCAATATATATATAATCCTTTTTCCTTGTCCTGAACTGGAATAAAGACTTTGTAAATTAAATCAATAAGTTTTACTTTTACGAGATAAAAGATCCGACTCTTTTATAATGTTTAAACATTTATTAAGAATACGAATTTCAATAAATGAGATGTACAACAATATACATTTTGTTTTCTAATTTGTTATTAAAAATATATATGGTATGTATATAAATTCAGTTAAAATATTTAACGTGCGTGCAGCGAAAACACATTTAACTATTTGATTTAAATAAGTAAGTACAATAAAAAGTGAAACAAGAACAAACTGTTGATGTCCTTAAAGATTACAAGCAGCCGGCCGACCACTTCATCGAATTATTTCAACTTTAGCCATCGGAAGCCTTTCCAAGTGAAGAATCGGTAATTTGCTCGAGCTTTGATTGCCCCATTCATCGTCACTCTGTTGGGGGAGGGACCGGGCTTTGTATTTGGGTGGAGGGGGAGTGGCTCTGTACTCAAAACCTGTGACAGAAATGAAAGCAATAAAGATACGCCGAACATAAAAAAAAGGAATATACAATTTTAATTATGCTAATCAGGACAGTAAGTATTCACCTTTGAGTTTATCTTTGAGCCACTGATGGCAGAAAGTTGAGTTTTGCAGTAGTGCGGGTTTGCAGTATTCTTTAGAGGAAGTCGTCACTGAAAATGAAGTGAGATGATTGTGCTCGTAGTAATATTTGACAAAGATTATTTGAAAGGGTCAGGATCGGAGAAGGAAGCCCTCATCTGGTGGAAGCTTCTAATAATCCACTGAGGACCGCGTGATTCGTCTCCAAAGAGTTAACACATTCGCTTCGTGAGTTATTTTCTCCGATAATGTACAATATAGAGAGTAATCATATTATCATACTCAATAGATTTATCTTTTCGTCGTTATATTACAATTGAATGAATTACTTGAGCAGCTATTGTAATACACCAAACATTAAGCTCATTCAATGTAAAAGTTTCCTTCTTAACTGCCGTAATATTACAACATAATCCGTAATTTTCTGCTTCGGATAAAAGGAACTCTCTCAAATACTCCATCATAAAATTTAAATTAAAATCTAATTAGAGTTAATTAGAGTTACGGCAAAGAGCCTCAAAATCACAAATTATATCAATCGGTTGCTGTCGGATAGAACATTTTTGTGAACATTTGTTTGAAGGGATACAATTATCTGGTGCAAACCCTGCAGTCAGCTCTAAGTTGTTTTTTGGGAATATTAGTAATTCTTACGTCATTCGGTAGCTGCCAACAATGGGACTCATTAAGTTCCGCAGGTCCCATCAAAACTTCTTGATTCACATGGCTTCCTGACAAGCGCTTGTGATCGTTACTCGCGGTGGTTACTGGCGTTGGTGGCAGCGGTGGACTACGACGATACCGAGAGGCTTTGTTTTAAATTATAGGAAGATTTGGTATATTTTTTATCTTTTAATGAAAAGAAAATATACACATGAAATATTTGAAGAGGATTATAAAATATCGCCTTCCAAAATTGAATATTTGTACAACCAACGCCGCGGGTACCGGCCTATTAAAATATTGACTTTGGTAGTTAATTTTATTATTACTGACGTCTGATAAGGTAGATCATAAAGCAGTTACTCACTGCTCATCAAAGGCGGCCCTTCTCAACACAATTCTAATTAATTGATTCCACGAATTCATTCAGACGCGAAACAGTCACTACACAAAAATTATTATTGATTTCTGTGACTGTCCAAAATTAACGATTGAAATCGTTCATTCAATTCAAATATCGACCTCGACGGCTCGTGGCGTTGGTGACCTGTGAGGTACCTCCGTTCTAAACGTAATTTAGTGACGGACTTTAGTTACTTTCAATCATTTCCCATCGGGCCAACATTACCGTCCATTACGCAAATTGCGAACTTTATCGCAACATCTACTGATCCTAATCTGTTCCATGAAACGTTTTGCAGTTGGTATTGCGTTTTGATACGCCGCTGAGGTGACAACCGGTGCTTTGTAATTTTCAAATCGGTGCCATATATAACGGTGGCCAAAACCTTTTTATTTATAAAGGGGTTGGAAATAAAACTTAGTAGCTTCGACAGTTCGCAGAACTCTTTGCACGGCGACTTTAGCTCACGAGGTAGATGCCACAAGCAGACGCATTTTAATAGTATTTAGCTCTCGGCGAAGTACACTACTCCATAATTGTCACTTTTGCCTCCATTTTGTGCTGTAAATTTGCGTAAATTGCAGCCTCTAAGGCAATTAGCTCACCGAGTGCCTCTCACCGTTAGGTACTCGTACGTGGGGCTTAGTACGAGTTTTGTGTCAACATATTATCTGAAGATTCATCTATGGACATTCTTAAAAGTTTAGATCTATGGTAATTAGGCAGTTTGATTACTTTTTCCAAAAATGCATATTTTTTTATTTTTTTTCTCGAAGTTGTTGTTTGCATTTTACTGAGTGATATTTCGTCGGGGATGTTGACTTTTTTATGTAAAATTTTCGAATTATGAACGCTACATTAGGACGTGTTAGAATATTGTGACATTAATGTTAACATTATACACACACATATACAAGGATTTCTGTATTAAAATAATAAAAAGTAACTTCGAAGCGGTCAGGGCGATGGCTACGCGATCCTCCGTCCGCTTCTAACCTATCCGTAAGAGAGTAACGTTTCGCGTGGAATGTCAGCCTCCTCTGACGAAATATCATTCCTCATATTGCAATCAACGATTTTGAGAAGGAAAAAAATATGCATGAATTTTTAGAAACGTAACCAAACTGCATAATTACTAGATGTATTTATCGGAGTTAGAGTTATATTATATACTGACTAAAGTTTGACATTATTTCGGATAATCAACTCTGTATTGTAAGTTGAAGTACATATTTCAGTTACTCAAAAATAAATTTAAAATAATGGAGCAAAAATTACCAGCTAATAAGTTTAGGGTAGACAAAGCACCATTGAGTGACATTTGAGCTTATTAATTATAACAAAACATTATTTAAAAGAAATTGAATAAATGGGCTCCTTAATATAATAAAATGAATATTTATATATATAGATTTAACTTTATTTTTCCCGCAAACAGTATGTCTACCACTTTCCGACACAATATTGTGCACGAGCTACCCGTGTCCACTAAGCACTGCACTCCCTTTCTCACCTTAATAATAGGCAACCTTCCTTTCTCATCTACTATGTTATTTACCCTGTAGTGGTTGCCCCTCCTCCAGCACTCTCCTCATTCCTGGGACTTTTCTCTCCTCCTGCTGATTGCCGCTCGATTCTCGCTCCATCGCCTGCTCCTCCCTGCTACAATTATCTTGTGTCTGTCTAACGACAGTTTATTTTTATCTATAGATTTAATTTTTCTGTATAGTATATAAATTATATGTTACATGTTTCAGCTCGTGAAATCTTGCCACAATGGGACAAACAGATTCAAAGCCTATGCTACCAAGTGAATAGTCTCATTGAAAAGATAGCCGCCGCGGAGCCAGAATGGATGGCGAAGCTCATGGAGGAAGAAATGATCCAATAGAAAATAAAGCGTTTAAAACCTTAATCACACACATAAAAAAACTGTATAAATTAAATATTTTCAAATTCTTATTTCCTTCTAATAAAATACTATTATCAAAAATGTATCAACAATAAAAGTTAGCAGCAATGCAAAATAGCATTAAAATTAAATCAAAACTAGCATATGCTGAAAAATCACCTATATAATTTGGTTGATTATAAGAATCAACCGTAAAATATATTATTATTATATTATAAAATTATATTATTTTTGGTTAGGCATGGCTTCTACCTGCAACAAAACCAATTGTAAGAAAATATGTTAGGAAAGGTCTACTTGTGACAAATTTTCACCCATTGTACAAACTTCTATTTTATTGTATTTTACAAGTATACAAGGAAGCCATCCATATTCACATATATTTATTATTATTATTATTGTTTGTTTGGTTTATCGTCACTTTATGCCGCAATGGCTAATCGGACGATGCTACAATGGGAGTCCTAAATTTTGCTGGGCATCATCTTGCCCACGTTAGATTGAAAATAAATAAAGAATATCTACCGCCGAGTTGTATTTTGTATACGAAAGAGAGTATAAACCAATTATTTTTGTGCGACATTTCCATATCCGTTCAGATCTCAAGAGCCGCTTAGTTCAGATTTCCTCTATCGCACTGTCTCGCTACAGGGGCGGAATGCACCCGACATCAAAGTAGAGAAAATGTAGCAGAACCGCCGACAACACGCATTTCATTATTTCCTCTACCTTGATTCAATCAAACATTTATCAGAAAACTAAATTGTAGAAGCTTCCTGGGAATGACTTTGTTCAAAGTTTTTTGGTATCTTCGGTATTGCGTAAGACGTCTGTTAGTAAGTCGAGAACTTGTAATACGCTTCGGTCTGGAGATCAATAAAATATTTACAGTAAATATGAAAGACTCTATACAAAAAAGAAAAGCAGTGAAACAAAACAAAATGAAATAGGAGTTTATATTCAAAAAATTATAGAATTATGGGAAAAAATACACTTCTACAATTTATATTTGTCGTCGACAGAATGCCTAAAAATATAAAAAAATAGAAATCGTTGTGTTACGATCTACGAATAGTGTAAAAAAAGGAGGAAAACGTTAAAGTTGAAATGGTTAATTGGGATTCGGTGTCTAGGCGAGCACGTTACTGCCTTCTTCTGCCAAGACCGCCGTAAGTCATAATGCCGCTACCGTTTTCCAACAACTAGTTTAGAATTGGAGAACACATCTTTGAGTTTAATAGAATCCGTTGAATATGTGGACACATTTCAGCAATCATGCGCTAAAGTGCAGGGTAACATCGGGCTTACCATAAATAAAAAATGTGAAAATGTGATTTCGAAAAATACGGGATACGGTATATTAAAATAAGCTGCTAACATACTAAAGGGTGATTTTAACGAAAGATGCAACTTAAATGCGGAAACAATATGTTCTCCAGTTCTTCTCGCTCACGTCTTCTATCGAATTTTCTCCTTTTTTTCCTTCAAATTATCTTCGTAGCTAACAACTCCAACAGAAACCTTGGGTTTCAGTCCAGTCCATTATGACGTCATTTCTTTGATCATCACAGTACACTGCAATTTCAATAAATCGCTTATTGGCCAATAATAACACTTCGATCCTTCTCACCTTTTGCTCTTTCCGAGGTTCAAAACGTCTTAAGGAACGTCGTGGTGCGACAATATCCCAACGGCAGTGGGGTTTGAACCGGGTACCTTGCTGATTTCAGTTCATACCTTATACCATTGAGATATTGAGGTTCGAATTTAAGAGTCTGTTTTACAAACACGTACTAACACAATTATTTTAATACATATTATGATAATTTTGAGGAGGTCGTGTCCTAATCAGTGGACGGCATTTGAACCATTCTAGCACTGGTTTATATTTGATATCCGACCTCCTCCGTGTTTCGGAACGCACGTAAAACAGCGGGACCCGATTAATGTCACTTTGTGATATTAGTCGAAAGGTTGCAGACATCGTGGGGTTTCTGAGGATGACGTCAGATGGCAATCGGTCATCTTAACTCGCCTCACAGCCACATCCTCTGCAATCTAAGCGGACCCTGGTAGTTAACCGGGATAACGCTAGAAAGAAGAAGACATATTATGATCATTTTATTTTTCTTTCGGCACTCCGGGACTGCTGAAAGAAGTGAAAACTTGAACAAATGTTCCGATTTACGCAACCAGAAGTGTCGGTACGGTTGCAGTGTTTCGTGCCGACAATTCTCGACCGAGTATTGCTACTATTGAAGCCAAAACATTTTATTCAGACGTAATAGTCTGTTGATTTTATTTCAATGCAGTTGATTGCAGTTATCATAAACAATATATTACCATAAACACGGTAGTAAATTGTTTATGGTAGTGAATTAATGTTATAACTGCAATCGAATGTGAATTAATATTATATCGGCCGATCAGTTGATTGTAGTAAGTACACGTGCTATGGACAATTATTTAATAATTATGATATTATTATGAACGGCTTTTTCTATTTATTTCAATATCGTTACGTATTTTTTTTTAATCTTCTACGCAAAAGGAAGGTAGTTATAAATTTGATGTGTCTTTAAGTCAGTGTGTTTGTATATCTGTGGTACGTCTACTCTACCTGTTTGTTCAAAACACATAACCAGCACGGAGGTCAAATCGAAGCATTGTTCAACCTAGAATGGAATAAAGTTAATCACCATAGACCTTGTTTACTGCACCTTTACAAGCCGCCTAGGACTCCGTTCCAGGTTTTGCTCCCCAGAATCTCCAACAGCAGTCCCAGAGTTATAATTGGTGATGCATGGCCACACTCCGCTCTTTCAAAGCCTGGAATGCCGTAAGAGTTTTGTGAAGTGCATAGACCTTCTGGAATTGGAGGCTTCGGGAGCGAGATGCAGGCTCTGGACAGAGCGAATTCCATTGCGTAGCCCGTTTTTGAATTTTCCACCTGGGCATAATTTGCCCTGGCAAACATGGAAGTCACTTAATGGACTTCGAACATAGGTTGGCAGGTGTAAGGAAAATATGACTAGATGGAGATTCCCAAAGGACACCAACCTTAGCTGTTTGTGCGGTACAACTCAAACAATGTGTCATCTTTTATCGTGCCCTAACACCTGCAGGCAGGATGACTTATTGATGATTATTGATGATGATTGGCTGCCACTGGCTGGCTACGTTCTGGGGCAAGACAATATAGTGCTTGCAAACAAAACGCTACGAAGAAGAAGAAGCACGGAATTACATTCCATTGACAATAAAACTATTATTCTAATGTAAAAAAAATATACCTCCTTCTGAAAGTTAGTTAAAATGGTGGTACCCTTAATGATATCCTCTGTAAGGCTCTACGTCGTCTTGGTGAGACGCCATGGCGACGCCGTCGGCTACGTAGCCATGGATATCTGTGGTTGCCAAATGAGTAGCCAGTAATTCGTGGCTACGCTTCTAATTTGGCGAGATCGCCAAACTGTCGCCAAGTGAATTTACCTGTCCTAAATTTTAAAATGAATCGTTTGGATACGTAATGTGGCGTATACGTAACGCCATGGCGTCTCGGTGAGGCAGAGCTCTAATTATCTTGCTTGGCGCTTATTAAATTTTTAGTTTAATAAATTTTAATTTGTTTTTCTAATACCGGCCGAATTAATTGGATGGCCGGGAGGTTTTCGTCGGAATTAGTTTAGACGTTATGGTATTAATAAAAAACTCCTGGCTGAGGAAGGAAAATATCTTCATAAATTTATTACTGCATGTTTAATTTTGGCTAGCTAAAAGTCGTTATTGAATTCGATTATTCGATTAGTCGTTATTGAAGTCCAATTTCTAGATGTTTAATATTTTTACGGAGAACGAGAACTTTTAAAATTAAAGTAACTTATGTTATTCCTTAAAGCATCCACTATATTCTAGTAAAAATCACTATCACTTTTTTTAGCCGTTACCTGTCCTATCTGGTATATATAAGTACGTTTACGATATAAGTTCCGCCCGAATTGGTTAATTTTCGAAGATTATATGTAACAAACAGACAAAAGTACTAAAATTGATTGTTGTTTACCGTATGCAGTATGATATTCTTATTTCAGGTTATAAACGCACATTCGATAGACGGGCGTCGGTTCCTAAGGTAGATAAGTTAATGCCTGTGTTATAGGTAACAGATATCTGTTATACACAATTGTTATATTTTTGGTAAGAAATACATACATATAGATAAATACACCCAGACTCGAGGCGGGAATTGAAACCACAACCCCGGAGCGTAGGGCAAGATCACTACCAACTGCACCAACGGGCCAGTCTAACTATAATATTTATTTATGTATTAATAGTATTTCATTTGTTATTTTAATAATGAATTTGTTAATGCTTCCTTAGTTTGTTACTATATTCTCCTTTCAAATACTCTGTTCTTTTTGTTTATGTTATCTAGTGTAATCCCCCTTTGGCCTTATTTATGTTTTACTTTGTATAAATTGTTGTAATGTACTTGTAACGCTGTGGATTGTCGTGTTTTGCCATATTATATTAAGTTTATGGGTATTGTCTATTGCGAAGATGGAAGGCGCAGCACTGTGTTTTTGAGGGATTAGGCCGAAGGCCGTTAGCTTGATAGTAGTGTGAGAAAATTTCTAAAGACAGTTGTAAGATCGCTTCGGCTTCCTCAAAGTTTTTTGTCTGAGTAGCTAAAGCAAGGTCATCAGCGTACAGGAATCTCCTTGTGTGGTCAGGGTTGGGTTGGTTATATTTTCTGGATATTTCTGGTAAGTAAATGTATTTCTTTTTTTTCTTTAAAATCATTTTCATTCTAAATTGATTATTCTACTGATACAGTTTACAACCCATCTCTTTCTATAATATATATTTATTAAATTTCTATTAATCTACTTATTTGATTGAACATATTTTATCTCGTTCGAGTTAGCATCTAACTGCCATAAAATGAAGTAACTTTATAATGGCTGAAGAAATTTTATGAGACTTCAGAATAAAATAAAACCGTCTTCAATAGGTCAAAATAGCTAGATAATTACGGTAACGATAAAAATAGCAATATCGCTGTGATTTTATCAATTATTTTTTATTAATTAAATTATTTATCTAAATGATTATTTGCATGACTGATTTTGATTATACATCATAACAACAACACGTAGTATCCAACAAAAATTATTCAAACCAGTTGGTGAACCAAAAGGGTGAAAATATTGACCCAAAAAATGGAACCTGCAACCACTTTGGAATCTGGAGCTACTTTTGAATCTCGAACCACTTTGGTGCCTCTAACCTCTTTGTGTCCTGCAATCACTTTGGATTCTGAAACCGCTTTTGAACCTGGAACCACTTTGGAATCTGGAACCACTTTGGAATCTGAAACCACTTTGGAACCTGAAACCACTTTGGAATCTGCAAGCACTTTGGGAACTGCCACAACTTTGGTACCTGGATCCATTTTGGCATTGGAGGTAGGTAAACGAAATAACGCGTAGAATCACTACGCGGAAGAATTTTTCATAAAAATTTCTACCCTTTAGTTTATTCACAGACACCAGGAAAAATCGCTTAACTTAATCATAAATCGTGCTCCGCCTTTCCTTATAAACTCCAATAGATTCCCTGCGTTGTTTATTTTTAGTTTTTTACCATCGTATTAATTTTGATGTTCCCACTCTATTCGACTTTCAATAAACACCGATTCAATTACTTATTTATACACAAAGTATAGTTCTTTAACATTGTTAATAGTTCTAATTTGTCTTTGTCAGTATAACCTCCTTGTACTTTAATTACTGCTTCAGAAACTTTTGGCATCGTAGCTATTAATTTTTCTAAATATTACTGTTCAATTACATTCACGGTAACCTGTAAATACTCCCAGACTTGTAAGACGCTTTGTGGTTGACGCTGTTTTGCTCTAGTACCAAGTCAATCCCATAAATGCTACGGATTTTCCTTCCGTTCTTAGTATTCAGTCTATAAACGTTCTTTTGGCAACAAGACTTAGTTGTTCTTACATCATGCCCTAACAGTGAAAAACCAGGTTAGTGAATGATGTTAAACCTTTCTTTAGTCTAAATATAAAATTGACAATATACTTGTACAAAATTAACATACATCCTGTAAATTCTTCTTTAAAAAGTTCAAGATTTGATGAGTATCGAAATCTGTATAGTTTGGATTTATTCTCTTTGATAATAAAATTAATTTATTAACAGAAACAATTGTTGTAACAACTAATTGAAAAAAATTTTGCCTGCCTGAAATTTTGCAACTATCTCTTTGATGTAAAAACGGGAAAAACATATTATCCTTAATTTCCCAAAAGCCGTTAGAGAATGGTAACGTTTTGAGGCTAATTCCCTGGTTGATAGATTGGCTTTTAACTAACCTACGTAACTTTTTATCTGAGTTAATTATCATTTAGACGCGTCAGTTCAGTGGAAATGCATTTCCAAAAAAGAAAGCTCTCCTTTTGAAGCTCTGAGTTTGGATTTGAAGCCTGTTGATTGTTAATTTAAGCGGATTGGACGGCGCTGATTTGCATGCATCCTGTCGACTGCACTGATTAAATTAATAAGTCATGCAGCCGTAATATTGCAGACAAAGGAGAAATCTCACTGTAACCTTAAAAAGAGGAAGTGTTTTGCCCTGATTTCCCCCGTGGCTGAAAAAGTACGTGGTAAATTATCTGGATCATTTACCAGGTTTTTTCCAGCAGGTGTGAAAACAAGCTGATAACAATGTGCGTATGATCGGCCTAATGCCACTTAAAGGCCGTATGGGATAGATTCAATCAGGGTGAAAGTACCTGATGAACCCAAGCACATCTGGTCAATGTGTTTGTCCAGGCCTTTCTCATTTCCTTAAATGGACACAGTCATTGCTGATGAATGAGCAATGTCTACACATAGAATGGTAGCTTAAAAATCGAAAAACCGTAAGAATTTTTATTCCTTATTAAATTATATTACATAAGAGGTATAATACCCGAGACATAGCTTCATTTGAATGATCATTTCAATGTGTTAGTGTGGCCGGGGACTTTGTGTATCTTCACAAAGTTTTGTAGAACTTTGTAGACTTCAAGGACAAAAATGTACAAACACTTTGAGCTATGTCCGGCTCCGGCATAACAAAGTCCCCTATGACATTCGGGAGATGTCTTTAAGTAAATTTAAATCTTTTATAAAACGTTAACTCATTCGAAAACCCTACTATAATGTAAAGGATTATTTGAATAACGATGATGCTTGGGAATTAATTGCGATAACCAAATCTGAATAATTAAGAAAATGGTTATAACAAAAAAATTACTCGACTGAGTCTGCTACGGGCTCTTCTCAGTGCAGAACGCGAGGTACCCTTGTAAATTTTATCATCAAATTATTTAGATTTAAAAAAAACATAATTATACATATGACGTTCACGAGTCTGTATGAATAAATGATTTTGACTTTGACTTCCACTTGATAACCCACTGCTGGGCCTAGGGCACCCTTTGCTCCTGCCACTCACCCCTATCACTTGCCAATTTCATACAACTACCTCCCACCACTCTCCTCACATCATCCGCCCATCGAGCCATGGGACGACCAGGGTTTCTCCAACCCTACCTAGGCCACCAGTCAAGGCAAAAAAAGTTTATATTTTTTTGTTTGCGGTACTTAGAGTTTATATCAAGCCTATAGAGTGCGCGTAAATAAGTATGAACTGTTAGCACAAGTATAAACACACACTAAACGTTATTGAACGCTCAATCAGTATTAAAATAATACTGCCTTTTTAAGTCGGCGAACGATATTTTACTTGTTTTTTGTGTTAAAATAGCGAGATGTCCGGGAGCGTGGGCGAATTACCGCCGCAAGCTGTCAGCGGACATTTTTTCTTCATCATAACGTAGTGTTGTACGACAATCGTTACCGAATACGATGTTTTAACGTAGTGTAACGTTTATATCCAACCTCCTTAGTGCGGAGTCGGATCTGTGTATCTTGAACTCAGTCTTGAAGCTTAATGCCAAGCATGGCGAGCTCCACTGCTATCTGTGCAACTGTGAGCATCTACATCGACTAAACAAGCGGTTTGAACCCAGTACTTTACGGATTACAGTCCAATAGTCCATCCCTTCTAGCGTTGAGCTAGGCGCCATTAGTGATGATAAAAAAAACATTATGCAAATCAACTCCATACAAAGTTTGACCAATAAATAATGCAGACGTGGTGATAAACTGATTTTATCTTATACTTATTTATAAAACTTAAAAGTTTGTTGGTTTGTTTGTTTGTTTCAACGCGCTAATCTCAGGAATTACTAGTCAGATTTGAAAAATTCTTTCAGTGTTAGATAGCTCATTTATCGAGGAAGGCTATAGGCTGTATACCATCACGCTAAAATTGAATCTAATTTTTACCTAATTTTACGCGGACGAAGTAGCGGGTACAGCTAGTCTAAACATAAAAATAAAATTGAAATGTCTGTATGTAACTTTGAAGTTATGTTTGAAGTAATGTTTTTTCCTAATTGCATATGACTATATGTACGATACCTATAACAAAAACAAGATAAATTTTTTTTGTTAATCTGTCCGTTTGTTTGGTCCGGTTAATCTCCGAAACGGCTGGACCGATTTGGAAAGGACTCTCACTGGTAGATAGCTGATATTACAAGGAATAAAATGATGACTTTGCTTCTAGCTAAGTAATTAGGGTTCTGCGCAAAACATAAACCCTCAAAACTTTACAAAATCACTCGAATCACGTGGGCGAAGGCGCGGGGAACAGCTAGTATGTAATATGTGTGTCAATAAGTCAATTCCGGTCAAGTAACCTTTCTTTTGTCTGTGTAATGCACAAATAGCGTTTTCTTCTTAAGTTTGCCGAATACACTTACCGACAAAAGTGCAAAACATTTTTAACCGACATTTATAAAACGGAATGAAATTGTTGCTACATGTCATGCATAATCTATATACATAAAAACTAGCTGTGCCCGCGATTTCGTGCGCGTAAAATTAGGTAGAAAAAGATTCCATTTTCCATTCAATCAGATGATATATAGCCTATAGCCTTCCTCGTGAAATTAGCTAACACTGAAAGATTTTTTCAAATCGGATGAGTAGTTACCGAGATTACCGCGTTCAAGCAAACAAACAAACTCTTCAGCTTTATTTATTAGCATGGATGAATTCCAATTTTCCTTGGTCACTGCATCACGCGCGAACGGCTTTACTGATTTCGCTAATTCTTTTTTTTATTGTGTTTGTTATTCCGGAAAAAGGTTCTTTTGAAATAAAAAGTTGCGCGGAAAATTAGAAAATTTAAGAGTGCTTAACCATTGTAATGAAATATTTGTAATTTAACGGGACCGGGAACGGGGACGAAAACGGGATCGGGAATAACGTTATAGGATAATAGAATGTAGTAAATAGTAAGTAAACCAACGTTCGGACAGGATAACATATGCCGGGTCCGCTAGTACCTACATAATATTATTTGTGGTCCTATAAATAAAAGCAGTACGATTGTTTGCCAGCATACGTACTCGTATGTAAGTAGATAAACAAATTAAAACAACACACAGCTGACTGACTGTGCCAATATTATATTTACTTATTTATTTACTTCACTAACGAGAAACACGACTAGAAGGCTAGCAGATGCGTTGCCCGCCTTTAATGACGAGTTTAGGCCACCGGGAAGTCTCACAAACCGTACGAAACGCTACAACAATACCATCAATTGGTCGGTGACGGCTGTTTGAATTTTCTTCAATGAACCAAAATGACTTGAGGTAATTTTTCAATCTTAGAAACTGAAAAAAAGTGGAAAAAAAACCTCATGTCGGGTGAATAAGGAGACTAAGGAACTACAAGAATGTTTTTACTGTCCAAAAACTCATTTTAAAAAATCGCGGGGTGACAAGGAGCATTGTCGTCATGAAGAACACCCAAATGTTCTCATACGTATGACCCTTTTGCTCCACTTAAAATAAAGACTTAAAACATAGTTAAATAAATAACCATAAACATAAGTTAAAACACTCTTTTTAATATAAATAAAAAAGTGCACAGTAACAAGATCCATTGTACAGTCTTACAGCGGCCAGTCCTGCAGCATATGGAGAAAAGTGTGTCACTGCGGCAACTTCTCTGAGGAAGCACAGTGTCATGCAGAGACAACTGTTTTAGGGGGTGGCCTGCATCATGCTCCTCATTTGGAAGTCGAGGTAAAGATAAATAAGAGGAAACAAGTCGAGTGGAGCAACAGGTTTGATCTGGGACAAAGGGATATCGGTATCAAGCTAAACAACAACACAATAAAACAACAACAACAACAACAACAACAACAACAACAACAACAACACAATACAGTATATGTGGTTTCTATTAAATGTTTCCTAGAGTTTCTGGTTAATGTTCCCATGGAGAGGGTCCGTCAGCAAAAGAAAAACAATTGAATTTATAAATAGTATATACAACATACATAACATATACAATATATATATACAAATCTACATGGATACATTATGTCCTATCTGCTTTTTTGAATTTAGTTAATGGCTGAATCTTTAAATGTCATACAATACTTGTAGTAAATAATTTAAATGATTAAGTAACTTATATTATTATTTTTATTAAGTAACAATATTTTTATTTATTAATATATAAAATTGGCGCGCAATTTCTGTTCTTCTTTATTTCGGACCGTGATTTATTCGAACCGAGGAAGGACTAAGTAGGGTGCTACGTAACAGTTTGTTTTCCAAATTTTTAGAAAGGAAGAGAATTGGATTTGAACCAAAATAATTCCTTCTTACTACGAGAAGACCTGCTTGCGTAATAGGTATACTTCAACCAACAATAAGAGGATTAAGCCAAAAGTAGGATATCTTCAAAATTTCCAAAATAAAGTTACTATATTCGCCACATTCTGATTGAAAAAAAGTTCGTATTCAATCTTCCATCATTTAATCATGAGTCAAATAGTGACAGTTTTTCACAGTGCAAAAATCATTTTTACATTTTAATTTTAAAATAAAAATCATTTCGAAATATTTGGCCTTAGGAGTTTTGAAAGGGAGTAAAAAATCCTTGGTCGTGCTGCCCTTTGGACTTAATATGGGTGTTAGGGCGAGCGATACCATAAATAAAAATAACCTAACAGGCATAATTCTCTGTTTTTATTATATGAGTCTTTTGTAATTAATTGGGACCTTAGTCGATTTCTTAAAAATTAATTAATAGAAGGTATGAACTAAAAAGAGGAGTGTCAGCTTGGCAAGCTGAAAGGAGCTGCTCTCAACTGAAAAGTGAATCTTGACAAGACGAACAATTTGTGGTCTCCAGATTCAGACTCAGACTTGAACAAAGAAAAATAACAAAAAAGTAGGAAACCCATTAAGTACAAGAGTCCTTCAAGAAAGAAGAATAGAGAAGAAAGCGAACAAAGAAGTTTTCAAAGAAGAGAAGAAACGGCAAGAGAAGATTATGATGAACAACAGAAATAATGTTCAAGGGAACAGGATATTGTAGATTTATATATGTATAATAAACGTCTTATATTTAACAGCTGTTTTTAATTGACAACTTATATTAATTTTATATTCATACTAGCTGACCCGGCGAACTTTGTTCCGCCCTAATGGCAATAAGGTTTGATAATAGCTACTCCAAATATTAAGTCTTTAACTCAACTAGAATCATTAAATGATTTTATAGAAAATTTTTATAAGCAATTTCCTGATCTTGATATAAAAATTATGGGAAGAGAAAGTGAAGAAGCATATATGCGTATGTTATTCCAATCAATCCAAGAATTTGGCTTAGATTTTGAAAATATATTAAAAAGATTTGAGCTATTTTTACCTAAAATAAGGAAATCAATTAATGATTGTTTTTCTACACTTTAGTAATTGCACATCAGAGTAATTGAGGTTGCCAGAACTGTTACACCTACGCCAACCGAGAGCACACCTACCCATTGAGTCAGTCAGAAACGGCTAAGTGATATATGAGGCTAAAAGGGTACTCAGGAACGCATTAGGGGGAACATTAATCAAAAAAATAGCAGACAGTTGACAATAAAGGCTTCATCAATTCACAACAAGTACCACATTTTTCAGAGACAGCCATTGGCTTTAATATAATATGTATTAATGGATGACGCGATAAGATTTTATATATGCGGCGCGATTTGGCCACAGCTCACGTAACGTTTTTGTGAGTTCCCAGTGGCCTAAGCCCCTCTGCAAAGGCTGGCTGTTATAGTATATTAATTTGCAAAGCCCTGACTTCGTGTATAATTATGTGTAAGCAAATTTATAAATATAAAGTGAATGAAACTTCATGTCGCCAACCGCCATGTAACAAGTTTCACTACTGAAAACTTTGTTCTATATCTATTGTGAACATTGCAGAAGACAAGAATCGATGTACGCGATGACGGGTCTCTACGCGGAGTCTGGCAGTGCGATGGGTGAGCCGGCCGAGCCGAGCTCGCCGCCGCACCACCAACATCCGCCCCGAGAATCGGCCAAGTGCCACAGCAGGAACCCGTCAGCTGGAATATGTGACAAGTATGTACACAGTCATCAAGAAGTGTCCTTATTGAAGATCGCGCTATCGCATCGTCTTCAATTAGGACACTTTTTAGACATCAATATGTTTAATCGCACTCACAATCGCATTTGCGTTCTATTAGGACGATGCCTCATTATTCTTAACCTACGTTGGCCCACTGTTGGGTATAGTTATTAGACACAATGTAGTATCAAAATTTTATAGCATCATAGTTAGAAATGTCAACTTGTATGGATTCCACTACATTATAAACCGAGCGGAAGTTTTTCAGATTGCTTCGTTCAGTCATTTTATTGTTTTGTAATCTATACTTAACATTATGAATGTGAAAGTAATTGTCTGTTACGTTTTCACACCTAAACCGCTGTATCAATATTGATGAATTTCAGTATAGAGATAGATTGGACCTATGGAATTAACATCGGCTACTTGTTATCACAAAATAAAATTTGAAAGGGGATTAAATGGAGGGCTGAAAGTATGTATATAAATCGAAGAAAACTTGGTCGAAGCCGCGGGTAAAAGGTAATTTAATATAATAAAAAAACAACAATTGTAGACATAGAAGAGAAACAAGAATGAATTTACAGAAAGCTATAAATGCAATTAGCAATCAGTGAATTTTATATTTTACTAGCACAAGAAAAATAAACAACGCTCAACTGGAAGCGTAAAAAAACCTAGGCTACCTTAAACTATATCGACTACATTACAAAACAAGATTGTTATTAGAAATTCAATTTTGTTTAAAGAATTTAAAAGAGTTCTTTGTTTTTTTTGTCACAGAGAGAGAGAACGAGAGAAAGAGAAGCCGCACCAGTTGTTTCCAGAGATATTAGACATTCCTCACGACGCAAGAGACTGCGGCATCCTCACGTGGAGACCGCTTTTTATCCAGAGATTTTCTAGTATTAAAGTAAGACTTTTATAAACATATATTAAGTGTGCCGTGCTTTTTTCATTAGCTTGTAATGTCCCACTGCTGGACAAAGGCTTCCCCACCCTTAGACCACTTTCCTCTATCCAGAGCTAAACCTATCCACTCCTTTCCCGCAAAGGCTTTCAAGTCGTCGCGCCACCTCTTCGTCGGCCTACCTGGTCTGCGGCGGTCATTGGTGGGAGTCCATATAGTCGCAACATTGGCCCACCTTTGCGAGTCCATTCGTGCCACATGCCCAGCCTATTCCTACTTGAGCTTTGCTGACTTTTTTCTCACTGTGTCTCACTTCGGTGGGCACTCCGGGAGTGCCAATGTTGTTTATTTTGTTGTTCAACCGCGATGCAAATATTTTTTATCTACCCGCACTTAAAAATAAGTATTAAGCGACCTACTCGCTATACTCCAAAAGTTTGTCCCTTAATTCTATGATTCTTTTGTCAACTGTATGTTATATAAGATGAGATCGTAGTTTAATCAATTGCCGGCATTTGAGTCAATCGTTAGGTTAAGCAGTTATCTTCTGTAACCGGGTCTTAGATGGGTGAACCATTGTAACACCGAATTTTCAAATATCCGACGTCCTCCGTGTTTCGGAAGGCACGTAAAACAGTGGGTCACTAAATGATATTAGTTGTGAGATGGTAGAGACTGTGGGTGTTTTGGGGATGATGTCCGACGGCAGTCGGTCGTCTTAACTCGCCCCATAGCTATATCCTCTGCAATTTAAGCTAACCCTGACACTAAGACCGGGATCGACCTAGATGGAAGAGATGTTGTAATATATTATATCCGCGAAAATATAAATTATATTGTTAACAAAAATGATATTGTCTAGAAGCGGACAAAATCAGCCTGAAGGAATGAGGGATGCAAACAAAAACTATTTTTTTTTTATTTAACTATTTGAACTAATAAACATTTTTTGTTTCAGGTGTTTGTATTTTTCCTTTCGTTCCTAGTGACGTTGCAACAGGCATTAAGCTCGGGGTACATCAACTCAGTGATAACCACGATCGAGAAACGATTCGAGATACCGTCGAGCCTGTCCGGTCTCATTGCTAGCAGTTACGAGATCGGCAACGTGATCACCGTCATATTCGTCTCCTATCTCGGCAGTAGGAGGCACATTCCTGTGTGGATTGCTGTTGGTGAGTGTTCAGAAGAAACTTGCCAAGATGCACTGTTTAACGTGGCGTTTTAAGGCTAAGCAACACCCCATTATACAGAAACTGTGCAAGGGGAGAGTGGCGGTGGGCCATTCATCATCATCATCGTCATCATCCACAGCCCTTTTTCTCCCACTGCTGGGCAAAGGCCTCCACTTACAGTCGTACCACTTCTTACGGTCTTGAGCCAATCTAGACCAGGTTCGACGTACAATATTATTAGATTTGGACGATACCACAGCCAACATACGTCTATGCCTGTTTATTTGTACAAGTTTACAGCCGGGGGTGCTCTCCCCACGGGGGAGGAGTGGCCGGGGCGTTGCCGCTGGGGCCGGGGATTCATGCGGCGGTCTCCTTGAGCAGATGCTGGGCGTGCTCGGCGTAGAGGTTGGCCATCTCGCGGCCCGATGATCCGCCGTAGACCCGCAGCGGGCTAGCCGAGTCGGCCACGTCCTTGATCGAAGCGCGCTCCGGGATGTGCGGGGCCCAGACCTGCTCGGAGCCGAAGGTGTCGGCGAGGCCTGTTCACTACACTACACACTAAATAGACGAAAGTGAAATTACATTAAAACGAATGGAAAGTGTAGGAATTAATTGAAAGTGTTATTGTGTTTTCCACAAACCCTGTTAATTACACGTAAAGCAATCTCCAGCTTTGATCTCTCTTTGACCTCTATGTGACCTCTCTTTGATCTCTCTGGTGCAGATGACTAAAATGTCGTAGCATAAATGTCCTTGTCTCAGTCAGTTTAGTGATCAGTGTCTATATCTTAACGTTGATCGATTTGGAACATTTTGTTTACCAAAAAGCGGATGGAATTTGGGAATCGCTGCAGTTAAATTTTCCCCATTCTTAAAATAAACTTTAATAATGGGAATGGGTTGTTACTTCGAATAATGATTCGTCCTTAATAATGGTGGACTGTCCAAGTTCGAACCGTCATGATACTTTGACTGTCAAACGCACAAGAGCTGAACTGGCGCCAAATTAAAATTTTCCCGCGCGCCACCTCCTCCGACATGGTCCGCTCCCGAAGCTGCGCGACCGCGGCCTTAATATTTACCGCGGCCTCCTTCAGCGCTTTGACCAAAGTCCCTAAAAGGCGGCCCCGGGGTTGTAAATCCCGGTGCCTCCCCACGGCACCCTTCCTCTCCACCTTCCACCTCATTCCTTCCTTTCTCCATTTCCACTATATCCATTCCGCTAGCATTCAAGTCCGTTTTTAAAGCCAAAGTCGTTGTCAGCTGGAGTTAAAACTTATGTAATATACAATACGTATTCATTACAGTGCGTTTATCTCAATTAGTCAACTAATCTCAGACCAACTTCCCAGCAACCTCCTGGACATAATTTAGAAGAAAGGTGAAATACAGTTGCGTTGATTAAAGAAAATACTTAAATTAACAAAACTCGGCAAAAGATCTCGTTACGTTGAAAATTAAAACTCCGCTAGAGGGATACATTTTTTTATTTAATTTCATACACAGTGCCGGCCGGAAAGACAAAACAATCAATATGAAGTACCTATTCAGTTAATGACTTTTAAATAAATTTATCACCAAAATTTAAATCATTATGATTTCATATTACAAGAAGCAGAAGAATTAATTAATAAAATTCTCTACTTATATAGTAGGTAAATGAAATTGGAAATCGGGGTGGCTTGTTTGATTAATAGATTCATTAAAGTGACATCATTATTGAGCTCAAAAATATAATTTGAAAATGGTGAAATTTTACAATAATAGACAAAACTTATTTTATTTTGTGCCAACGTTTCGGCCTGATTTTTAGACCGTTATCAGGACAGAGCTGTGAAGAGTTTAAGGGCAAGTGAATAAATATTAACTAAACAAGATCCCTATTGAAATATTACTCTTCGACTTTACTCAGTTATAGGCCATCATCACAAGAAAATGAAACAGTTTTACAAATAAGAAATGATAGGAATGAATAAAATGTTGGAAAGCGTTTCTTCTTGGAAAACATTTCCCCAATCATCATTGATGACTTTGATATTTCCGTTGTTTTTTTTTGTTGTTGTTTGGTCCTCTGCTAAGTTTTGATCTGGTAAACATCTAATTCAACGGACGTTCGTAAATTATAAAAACACCGTTTTTTTTTTTTGTTTTTTTTGGTTACCTTTTATATATGGGGGGGGGTGCTGAAAAACATAGTGGCGTAAGTCAACATAATCCAACTGCCAAAGTTTCGACCTATGTTTAGTATTGTCATCAGGGCAAAGAAAAACAAAATGACAACAAAACTAACAAGAACAGTGACAGTACCTATAGAAGTGGCAATATATATACTTGTATAAAAGAAACGAATAGCATAATACAAAACTAAAAATTTCTAGTTTAAAAAATGACAATAGAAACAATGTGAAAATAGAGAAACTAAGATTTTAATAGATGTAAAATAAAAAAACATGAAAAATACAATACCTTTAACTAAACCATGCAATAATTTCAGGCATTATATCGCAGTCTTACAGAAAGCTATTGTATGTTCAACTTTGTATCTTAAACCTAGTAAGCAAATATAAATTACTTTTCATAGTCTGTATTTAAAGTTTATTGGAAAAGTTCTTGCTAACTTTCTATTCTAACTCTTAACAATTAATTAATTGAATTTATACAAGTAACCAACAGACCCACATGTAGGTGAGATTACAACATGCCTATACCTCGTCACACTGCTATTTCTGTACGTTCATATGGTATGACGGTAACAATACTTCGTCTTCTTCCTAGCATTATCCCCGTCTAGTACCAGGGTCCCCTTAGACTGCAAAGGATATGGCTGTGGAGCGAGTTAAGAAGTCAGATTGCCGTCTGACGTCATCCTCGGTATCCCCACGATCTCTGCAACCTCACGACTAACATCATCCAGTGACATTAATCTGGTGCAATTGTTTTACGTGCCTTCCGAAAAATGAAGGAGGACCGATATCAAATATAAACCGGTGCTTAAATGGCCATTTATAACCGGCTGCAGCAGGAGGTACTTAACCTAGCGATCGCCTCAAATGCCGACCACTGATTAGGCCACGACCTCCTCACGGCAATAAGCATACGATCCCCCTAAAATGAGGCGGCCACTAGACACAGTCAGTCAGGCGCTATTCACTTTAGTATTATATAAATTGGTATTTTTTAAATATCAAACTTTAGAAAAGAGACATTTTTTACCACTTTTATATTTAAGTCCACTGAGAAACTATATTAAGTACAGAATAAATGAATTTCAAATCGTATTTATGAGATTCATGTATAAATCCGCTTAATTACTTAATCTCGGTCATTATACGTAATGCAAATAGAATAAATAAGTTAATTAGTCTACGCTATGCGGTAAAACGGCAGCTCAGATATATTATATAAATTAATATCGTCATCTGTTCGATTATTTAAAAAAAATATTTATGATAAGATACAACTATCAAAAAAGGAGGCTGAGGTCAAGTGTTTCTCTCTTGTCTTTCGTTTGTGGTAAAGAGCCTTTAGAGAGTGTTTAAAAATGATTTGACTTTATTTGATTAGGTTGTTTTAAGGGTTCCGTAGTCCTACAAGAAACCCTAATAATTTCGCTCAGTCCGTACTTCCATCCGTTTTTTCGCCCACAAGGTGGTCCCTCCTAGAATTTCCAGTAGATGTAGACACTTGAAATTTTCCATGTTTATAGGATATACTAGAAACTCATTAGGAAAGGCAAAAACGGACAATAGCTTTTTAAATTGTTCAACAAATACCTTTACCGCGTTTCAGATACGGAACCATTTTATATAAGTGTGTCTTTACACTTATATATGTATGTCTGTACGCTCTTGGCCACTTTTTTAATATATTAAAAACTTACATGTCTATTAATCTCGCTTTCACAGAGAGATAAAAAGCTTGAACTCAAAGAGGACGTGACACCTACGTTTTTCGGTCCGGCTCTCGACCTTGGAACAACGTTTTAATTATACATAATATGTAAATTTTATTATAGTTATGAAATACTTGATATACTTAAATGCAATAATAACGAATTTATTTGATTGTTTTTTTCCAGTTTGGCTGTGGTTGCTGCTTTTTGTGTTCCAAAATGAATTTCGGATATCACGGTCCATTCAACCCGGGGTAAGATCTTATTTCTCAAAACTTTTAGTTATTGGTCCTTCTCTTTCCAAATTATTGTAACAAATTCCCGCATCTTGTATTATAAGGTCTGTTATCTGTCTGGTCTGTTATCACAGAAAAATGAGCTGCTCTTATTTTTCTGTGATTATTTATGGAGGTTAAATAAATATACTACCTACATAGTAAGATTACACAGCTCAGGAGTTAGAAAAGACTAACATATCAGAATAGTTAATTAACGAATAAATTTGAGCCTCGATTCATCAACGGGTACATACTTACATATATACATCCATACGGGTGGATTTGTTTACGTACCGGGTACGAACCCAACCCTCGAGTGTATCGCCACCTACTGTACAAGTTTTACATTTTGTTGGTGGAAAAGAAAATTAGGCAAATCTCAAAAGGTGTTCTACTATTTCTAAAATAAGTATCCTAAGTTACAAAATTATAAGTGCGCAATTATAAATAAAATACATTAGTGATCTGTTATATTCATCAATAAATAATATCTAATATATCTAAAACAAATCTATCAAAAAAAGTATCTGTAACAGTTAAATCCTGCTAGAAACTTGGCACACTCAAGCGGCCTTCAAGTCTGATCAGCTGCTTCTTTTATATCAAACGCAGTCCAGTCACGCATGGAGTACTGCTGCCACCTCTGGGATCAGGGATGGTTCTGCTTCAATTTTAGATTCGGTGGATCGTCGTGCTAGGAGACTCATTGGTAACTTATCTGACAAAAAATTGACGCCCTGGAAGACCGTCGTAAAGTTGCTTTTCTATCAGTTTTTTTACAGACTCTTCGGTGAGTGTGCACATGAACTCTACAATTTAATACCTCCTTCGCGATTTACTACCGAACCACCAGGCACCGCTTGGTTCTCCACCCTTATGTCTATGACATTCCACCACCGCGCACGAAGCGTTTCACTCCTTCTTTCCTGACGTGAACGGCTAAGGCGTGTAACGCTCGTCCGCGTCTGTGTTCCCGGATCACAAATACATGGGTATCTTTAAGGCAAGAGTGAATAGGTTCATTCCTAGCAAGCGCGTTACACGCTAGGCTGCATCAACACTTTAAGATCAGGTGTGATAACAGTCAAGCGCATTCAAACGATTATTCTCGAGATATTTTTGTTTGAAAAGCAATTTTTAATTTGAATTTACACCTATTATATTAACCCACCCAGAAAAATAAAGACTACTTGATAGATAGAGACACATGTTAAATTCAAAATTTTAAGAAACCTGTGTTACAACTAAAATATGAAAAGATATTATTTCTCCTTCGGGCCTTTCAATGCATAAAGTCGAGCGACTGCCTAAATCCCTACTGCTGCTGGCAAAAATTGCTGATGAACTTGACACGCGCGAACAAACCTTCATAATTTGTAGCTAAGACCAACCAACACGATCAAAACAAAAAAAATGCATCTTAAAGGGTCTATTCGCTGGTGCTACGATGACACAGACAGGCGAAGCTTATAATACCCCTCTTTTGGTGACGGACATTAAAAAATACAAATTTTTAAAAACTTATAAAGTTACTAAATAATTTTAGCTATTCACTAAAACTGCATTAGGTATAAACTATTCTAAAGTTTTCCTTTCTTACTAATTAAAAATAGAAAAGGATTATGTGATACGTGGCAACGAGCTCAACTTTATTTAAAAGGAGTCGTCTTTTTTAATTTCAGTATTTGGACTTTGACAATCTGCCTGAAACAAATTTCACATGTGCCGGCAAAGTGATTGGCGGCTACTACGCAGACCTGGAGACGTCCTGCCAGATGTTCCACGTGTGCACGGTGGGCCAGCACGACGAACCCATGGATATTAAGTTCCTTTGTCTTAACGGCACTGTTTTTGATCAGGTACTACTTGCTTGTTTGTGATAAGGTAACTCCGTCCATCCTTTTGTCCGACCGCAAGGTGATCCCCCCTCCTCCTCTAAAATGTCCAAAATATTAGATGTAGACACTTGTAATTTTCCAAGTTTATAGGACATACTAAAAACTCATTAGGAAACTATTTTCAGCGAAATCGGACAATAAATTTTTAAATTATTTAACCTCTATCGCGTACCAGATACGAAACTATTCTATGTAAGCGCGTCTCTACAGACTCTTGCCCACTTTTTTAATTTTTTATGTCTATTAAAGTCTCGTTCTCGTGTCTTGGTACAGTCGTGACCAATTTTTTACCATACAATTAATACTTATATATTCTTGTATACTATAAATAATGCGATTGATTAAATCTATATTGTAAGTAGCGTACAAAAGTCTTTTAAGTGCTGCACCCGAACTGAAAAAATGGGACTACAATTAAAAAAGAATTAAATATACAAAGCTAGAGAATGTAGTTTATAATGATAATGACAAAAATATGACACGTTAAGTGTTTTTTATTAAGTGTTATTTTTGTTATTCTAGTCAGTTATATTTGTTTAATGTTTCAGGAGACAAGAGTTTGCGAGAGGGTAGACGAAGTCGACTGCACAAAGTCTGAAAAATTCTATAGTTTAAATTTAGAATTGTACGGTAGCACTGCGCCACCAATCATCCAACCTGAACCAGCAAAACCTCAACCAAAACCAACGGAGCAGACTCATCAAAACAAACCTAGTACTACAGATATATCTGATCCATTTATAAGTGAATCGCCGACAACAGCTGATAAAATTATAAACCTGGCAACAGACATTATTGATTCGACGGAAGATCCCATACAAGAAATTAAAAAAGACGAATACAAAAATCCATCATCTTACCCATCGCCATCTCCAGCAATACCATCTAAACAGAATGAACAACATCAAGCAGAAGGTACATAATTTTATTTCATTTTTTATCTTTAGCTATAATATATCTTTTGTAAGTAAACTCGGTTTCAATTTTTACAGAATATGAAGATGATGATGAAGCTATAGACGGTGAAACATCAGAATATGAAGAAGATTATTCACATCCAGTTACGACAACTACTATTCAAACTATAACGACAACATCTTCAACAACAAAAAGACCTCCAACGAGTACTGTTTTTTCACTACCAACTACACGTCCAACTCTCGCGCCACTTCTAATTTCGTCACCGTTACCGTCTATTTCCACTTTGTCCCCTCCTATTCACTCGTCTTTAACACCTTCTGTGTCACCGTCGTCAACTTTGGATCCATCCCTTTTATCGCCGCAAGAATTTATTTATCGCCACCGAGGTCCAGGGTCTGAAGCTATATCTTTTCAAAGACAAAGTTTTCGCCCAGCAGACGGAGTGTATATTACCCACGCGCCCCCTCACCAGTACGATCATTTCCAATACGAATCTTCTAGAACGGCCCCGCGACCTGTTTCTAATCATCCAGTGTCATTCGTTCAAAGGCCTCAACCGACACCGTTCCAGCCAACTACGATAGATCCACGCGATCAAATCCTTCGTCCGGGACCAAACAGACAGTCTTCTGAAATCGGAAACTCTGTAAAGAAACGAACATATTCACAACCTTCGCATTTGCCGGCACAACAAAACTTACCATTTAATCCATTTTATTACGATCGTAAACGTAGTGATGATGATATTATACCAGAAAATGAGTCTTCACTGTCGGCAAGATCAGTAGCGCCGCCTAATGTAACTACACGCACGCCAACTAAACCTAAGAGTCCACCCCGCGTGATAGTGACGGCCAGTGCGTCCGTGAGCGACAGCAACGGAAAGAAACTTAACTACACCGTTGGAAATGTGGTCAGCGCCGTTAAACCAATAGTTGCAATAAACTACGACGATTACAAAGAATCTGATCTTATTTTTGATCCGTTCTTTCTCGATGTGCCAAAATTACAATCGCGACGAAAAACTAGATCTAGTAAATATAGGAAATTTGTCACTATTCCAGTACCCGTCTCCTATTCAGAATCGGCAAAAGCGTCATCGGATAAATTGACTACTACCACATTTTCCCCAGTAACTTCCCGTGCGACAACGACGAAAGTTACGTCAACTGCGCCTACATCTACAACCACGGCAGCTTGGAATCCCGAAGACTACGTCGACGACAACTACGAACCTCACGCTTATATACCACCCGTACCTCCGTTGGCCGTTTTAGTGTCGCACGACCAGATTAAATATAAGAATCAAGAGAGACCGTCTAAGAATACCGTAGCGGAAAAGCAGCCAATTAAGATAAAGCTGGAAGATTTATCGAAAGAACATCCAAAGCCAATGTCGCCTGTAGCGCATACAACCTCTAGTCAAAGTGCGGGCACTGCGGCTGCGGGGCCGGTCACCTCGCCGACTCCCATCGAGGCCCCCGCCTGCGTCACCGCGCGCTCCATTCACTGTCGGATTCGTGCCTAACGAGTAGCTCACTTAATTCATAGATAAGTAGTTGCATATTTAAATAGGTAGTTAAATTTAATAATTTTTATTGAGCCGCTTGCTTCGAAATGTTTAGTTTCTTCTTTTGTTTTGATAAAATATTATAATAAAGTAATATGTTTTTCCCACAGTGATATTTATATCCAGTACATTGTAATTAAATATAAACCCTAGTAAGATCTTACTGTACATGTAAATAGATAGACAATTATTTCCTGTAAAATATACCATTCTGATCGAAGATAAATAGTTGTATACTATGTTCGGTCCTAATGTATTGGACATTAAGACCAGCGTTTGTACATATGTGTTTTAAAATAAACAGTAAGTTTTTGTAAAATGTTGTATTTCATTTTTTTTTAATAATAAGAAAAAGTTAATAGACCTTTCTTTTTAGTTATTTAGTTCTTTCACTGAGACCAATTATATTTCCTTCGTTCATAACAGTCTTTATTAGGTACAATTCAAACTTGGTGTTCATTTAAAACAAATGTTAATCGACCGTAAATTTATACATTTCTATAAAACTATTATGAAGTAACTTCTTGCAAGAAAAATAAAACTGCCTTGGATTAGAACTGCAATACAAGAAAATAAATACTTTTTAATAATATTCCTAAAATTGACTTCAACCTTTTTATAACAAGGAAAATATAAAACCTCTTTGTAACTTTGAACGGTCAACTACAATAACGGTTCAAAATACTGTTGTGGTTGTATGTCAAAGAATTCGGATATAGACCATCTGGAATAGAAATAACTATACAAAAGAGTTAAGGCTATAAAGCTGCAGTATATTTTGTAGATTATTTTGCGTGCATTAAATCAATAATCATGTCCAATTCCACTATAATGAGTGTTAGAGAAATGATAGACGCGGCGTTTGGAGAGCCTGACGTAAGAATATGATATGAGAATATGCAATATTTCCATTCTTATACGTATTTTAATCGACCCAGTTACAAAATAATGACATATCTGCAATAATAATCCATGTATAATAATATTATTTCGTACAGTCTTCCCCTACGCAATATTTTATCAATCAATTTGTCCAAATTCGTGATTTTGAAACAAATTAATTGCCAGTGATATTTTCTACTTTAACGATCCGAAACAACCTTCAATAATAGGGACTACCACGCAGAGAGACAAGGAGATTGTTCTTTAAGTGGTATTCACAATATATTTATCTATACGTACATAAATTTATATAAATCCAGAAGAATTTCTATTATTTCCACCCACAGTACCTCAATATACGAAAATCCACAAGCGTATGGTTTGTAAGAAATTTTGTGAACATCGCTATGGGAGCAGTCTTTGCTGTTTCCGCCGACGTTTCGTTTCTCAAAGAGGGAATACGCCTCTGTGGGCCTTTTGGTTGTCCACGCGCATCGGTGGTCTCCGATATTTAAACTATACGTTTATAATTAAACTATATAATTATAATTATATTAACAAAATTGAAAAAAGTAAGTTGTATTAACTAGTTGAACTCTGTAAATATATTTCAGATAAATGTGGTCAACTTCAAACTAATACAAACTATTTTATACCTCCTCGCCAGACAATTACGCTTATTGGAGCGTAAAATAGGAATCGAATTAGATGTAAAGATGTTTCCCGTTGTATCTAGCATTTCCATTACTGAAGTAAAACTGCAAGCAAAGGTCCCTAAAAAAATTAAAAAACTACCAAAAGCTGGAGGGGGTATACGCACGGGACCAACTGGAACGACTCCTTCAAAAGCTATTTCAGATCAGTTGGCATCAGACAGAACCTCGGGGCCTTCATCTTCATCGAAATCGACAGTAGATAAATCTTCTAAGGATAGATCATTATCGAAATCAACAACAGACAAAACCTTGTCTTCTATATCCACTACGGATAAAACAACATCTTCAAAATCTACAACAGATGAAACCTCTACTACTTTCTCCACCACAGATAAAACTTCATCATCTAAATCGACGACGGATAAAACTACTTCCTCTAAATCGACGACGGATAAAACTACTTCCTCTAAATCAACAACAGATGAAACAACTTCTAAATCAACGACAGATAAAACAACTTCTAAATCAACGACAGATCAAACAAAATCTTCCAAATCTACTACTGATAAAACGTCTTCGTCTAAATCAACAACAGATGAAATATCTTATACATCAACGACGGATAAAACGACTTCTAAATCGACTACAGATAAAACATCTTCTAAATCAACGTCAGATAAAACAACTTCTAAATCAACGACAGATCAAACGACATCATCCAAATCTACTACTGACAAAACGTCTTCATCTAAATCAACAACTGAACCCACTTCCACTTCGACAAAAACGTCTACTGAGATGTCATCTTCACATAGAATAAAATCTTCTACCGATAAATCTTCCTCCGATAGAACTAGATCATCCGTGGATAAATCAACATCGGATAGTGACAGGAAAAGAAAGGTAAACAAATAATTTATATGACTAAATATTCGAAGTATGAAGGGAGTAATGAATAAAGAATATGTTTTAGTTCTCATCCCAGGAATACCATCATCTTCTGGAGCTTGTTGAACAAGAAAGAGAACGAGTGCTACGAGTTGTCACTCAGGTGCAGTTAACAGCGAGATTCGAATGATGTATTTTATTTTTTAATTTGTAATTTTTTACAGCCTCGCACCAGATTTGCAGCGTGGATTCCATCTAACGATTAATTTAAGTATTTTGCGTTTTCTGGTAAGTGACAAAATTATACATAGAAACGAAAGCTTTTATATTCTATCACAAGGGACAACAATTATCATTATTGCTCAATTTTAAAGTTTTGTAATTGAATTGAATGACAAAACATATGAAAGTTTTTCTTTTAGGAAACTGGCCCAGACGCTTGACTATGTGGTAAAGTCATAAATACCAAAGAATTCACAAAAGACATAGGTTCGACTACCTACTGCGGTGATAAAAAGAAATCTTCATTGACTTCCATACAAAAAATGGCCAAATTATTTAAATATTATAAATGATTATTTTTTTACTTTTAAATAAATTGCTTTTCGTAAATACATATTTAAATGTGTGTATGTTTCTATAGAGAGCTGACTCAAGAGAAGTTGGTGAAAGAACGCCGACTCCCATGGCATCTTTAGATTCAATGGGTATTGTAGACAATAACGTTATTGTGCTTTAAACTTTCATATATCATATAAAATTTCTAATTTTTGTTAGATAACACTAATTATACCATCCAAAATCATATTTTAATTTTATTTGCAGAGGTACAATACGAAAAGCTGCTTGTTGGTGAGATTGATATACTCTATACACATTTCAAATATGTAGCTTATTTGATAATGCATATACATATAATGAAACATACTGGATTTTTATCGTTACAGTCGAGCGGTTGCCCGCAGAAGAAGCAAGAAAAGCAATTGGTACTCTATACTAATAAATATAGTATGATTACTTCTAGGCATCTAACCTGTATTAAATAACTTTTCCCGTTTCATTTATAAGGTTTACCGAAAGATAAAAGGTTATCTGTCGTGACTCAAGATGAGTTTGACACATTATTACAAACAGTGAAGGAACTGCAAGACAAATTCGGCTTAGTGGGTGAAGCGAGTTTTCCAGAAAATATGCAGCTGATGCAAGAACTGCGGCGAGGAGCTTCTTTAACCGATGCAATGGCTGCCCTGCAATTGTCTTCTCGGCTTGAAGCCGTAGAAAAAACTCTGGAAAAAATGATTTCATTAGTTACAGACTTAGCTGTCCGAAAGGGTATCGACATAAACGCGATGGTAATTTTTTGTATAATACAGGGGGCAAACGGGCAAGTCGTTCAGTGGACTACCGATGCCTATGGACAACTGCAACACCAGATGGCTCACAGATGCTGACGAGAAAGATCCACAAACTTAAAAAAAAAATTAAAATGTCTATGCAACGCTTTCTATGTATTTTCACATATTCCGAAGCTCAATTACAGTACAAAAACGTGTCACGAAAAATGTTTATGTAATGCAACGTGGTCAGCCACCAATTGCGAGGAGCAGCAATGCCACCATTAAGCCACATCAAAAATCGGTCTCATCAACTCGTATCCAAAAGTTGATCCGAATTTGTTAACTTGTTTTATCATTTATATACTTTGGTTTTCATATTTGGTAAGATGTTACGGTTAATACTTTTAGGCAGGTGTCGATAAGGTGGAAACAAAAGTAATTTTCGGCGCTCAAAGCGATTCGTCTCGCTCGACACAAAAATCTGAAAAGCATTCTGAAAAAGCAGAACCAGAAGAACCTTCCGATGCGGCTCCACTTGAACACGACGAGCATGCGACGGACATATCGGAAGAGCTACCGAAAATTCCTCGAGATTACATTAATATGGCGGAATTAGAGTGAGACAAAATATATTGATTTTGTTTATAGAATACGTGTAAAATTCTTTAAGTATAACTGATTGATGTTCTATTCAATCAGTTGAAGTAGTCAGGTTCAATCAACTTTATTATATAATTAAAGTAAAAGCAATTTTTCTGACTAAAATATGAACTCTTACATTTATGGGTGCAAAATAAAGTTAATGATATTAAATAATTTAATTATTCACGGTGTAATTACGAAGAACGAAGGTTGTGCTGCGATAACACATCAACGGACTTTCTATATATCTAGCAGTCTTCCGCCTATTTAAAAATTATATATATTTATAACTGATTTCTTTGTATAACGTAACATTAATTTAAAATTGCAGGGAAGCAATGCAAGAAGTATATGATAGCTTTAAGAAATCTGTAGGCTCTACGACTCATAAAGCTCTGTCTAATGCAGAGGATGCACTGAAAATTGCTCACAGATTAGGTGCTTAGCGTATATTCTCAGAAGTATTAATTTATATTAAATTAATTAGCTTATTAGCTCACTTTTATCTTAGCTCATCCCATCAACGCCTCTTAGCTTCCTCAAAATTTACCTTCAATATTTTCACTAAAAATAACATTGCACGAAGAAAGTCGCATCTGTTTATTTTAATAATCTCTAAGGTTAAAATGTTGAAATATATAACAGGCAGCCGGCGTACACCCGTAGAATACCTGTGTGTCACATTACATTTTTTATACTAAACTTGTATGCATTATCAACGGATCATATTATATTATTGTAATGTTGCAAACAGAGGGAAAACTGAATGCTACGATAGGATTAGACCAGCGTATGATAGACTTGGAACTATTCGTATCCGAATATGCTGGACAAATAAATACACTAGACGCGAGCCTGTCCTCACAAGTAAGTCTATGGACTTGTATATGATTTTACAAGTGAAGTAGTATTGAAATGTAATCATTGAATGGTAAAACCCACAACATCATCTATGTAGGTGACTACCCACGTAGATGATGTTGCAGGCTTTACCACTTGCATCCACTCAACATGTTGCCAACAGGCGCGCAAAATGACGCGCGGCTTGTTGTTTACTTAAAATCGTTATTCCTTTTTATGTATTGATTGATGAAATTATAAGCACTACCGCTGAAATCCGAAAAACAGGAGTTCCAATGGCGACATGATGCAGGCAAATAGTGTCTTTCACGTAAAGTTCCGCGTCCCCGTTGAACAATGTTGTGCAACATGTCGCGCGTCAATTATTGCCTGAGCCCTAGTAGATACGAGGTTTAAGGCATCTTTTATTTTGATTACTTTCTTTTTGGATATTCATACATATACACTCCAAAATCCTTCCGCAGACAGTCAGATAAAACAACACTACGGATTTAAAACATTAAATTAAACTAATTCATTATATTAGCCTCCTTATCTTTTAGTTATTTTTATGTACGAAAATAAATTTTCAATTCCTCTCAACAGACGCACTTATTTTGGTAAGGGTAAACATGAGCGAAACATGAAATCTGATATAATGGTTTGTTTTTTCCATCATAGATGACAAATTATCAAGAACAACTGACTCAAATGCAGCATGATCTAGAGCTAGGCCTGGAGTCTATGGCTGAAGCATTAGCTAATGCTCCAGGAGACACAGCCGGTACTAATGATTCCTAAAATGAATTTTACTTACGTAATAGATAACTAGTAAGGATGATAATACAGCTGCTGAGAAAATTCTTGACAAATAGTCAACTAAGCAAAGAAATTTTTCCACATTGAGACAGGACGTGAATCTGAACCGATTTACAATACGCTTGTCAACTGATCTACCAAACACGCCACCAACGAAACCTGAAATACAACTTTACACAATTTATGTTATCCAACAAAAAAAATTAAAGATTTTATTTAACATCCTTTTATTTTCTTCTACTTCCTGAAGTTTTTTTTTTAAATTGAAGGTAGCTTAATATTAATAAATATTTGAGTCGAGAGTAAATAATACTTAACACTATTTCTTATAACAGGAGCTGCAGAACTAAATGCACACTTCACTACCCTGCAGCACGAGTTTGAAGCGTCAAACGGCAGACAGAAAGAGCTGCAGGAACATCAAACATTGCTGGCTATTGATGTCCAGGTAAAAATTTATTAGTTTAAAAACATACATGTTTTTTATAGATTCCAAAACAGCTGGACTGCTGTCAACAACCCAATGGCACGTCTGCCCACCACGGATCGATGATCGTAAATGTACTGAGCAAGTAATCACTACGTTTTAGTGAATGGCTGACGTTATGTTTGGAGTTCACTCCTTAAGAAACGATATAAGCCCCTTGATATGGAAAAATATGGGTAGTTAAATCCAATGTGACAGATGTTACACCTTGCAATGTTTCGCGTTTCAGTGTTAAGGGCCCACTCTTGTTATACCGTACGCATAGAGGACAGGGGAAATAAAGATGTATACACTATACTATATGGTGCTTACGTAAGCAGAGATATGGAGGGGGGGAGGGCGATGGAGGGGGAAGGAGAGGTATGCGTTGCTAGCTTCAGTATTTCTTAGGGACCTTCAAGAAAAGAGCGTACTCATTTGTCAAAGGCCGGCAACGTATTCGTTGGTCCTCTGGTGTTTCAGTTGTCTATGGACGTTGGCAATCACTTAGGTGAACCGCCTGTCCGTTTGTTCCATGTTTTATATAAAAAAAAAACGAATCGCGACAACAATACCATATAAGAAAGACGTATTGGTACCCGGACACGCCAACCCGACGCAACTGCAGACCAAAAGGACTGCTAGCGTGTTGTTACCTCTAATTAGAGAAACATATACGTAAAGGAAGGAATGGAGTTATAGGATATAAAGGTATAGGGAAAGGAAGGGGAAGGAGGAAAGGAGGCAACGGATGCGGATACTACTGTCACGAACGGTATTGGGGGAGTGATCATAGCAACTAGGGTAGTCCGTGATCGCGTATCCATAGTGGATCTAACCAGTTATCGCAGAAAATCGGATAATGGGAGGAGGGCATAGTCTTTAGACATAGATAGATTTACTAGAATTCAGTAATCCATTTGGTACAGCAAAAGAGGAATAATGTTAAGGCGACCAAGAAAGTGCTTTACCATTTTGGATGGAAGCTCCTACTTAAAGAAAATTTTGCTATGGGTTATTGTTAGAGATTAACGTCATGTATAACGAGCAAAAATGAGCCTTTTAACTAATTGACGTGCAAACGACATTCGACCTTAGCGTGGCAAGGCAATTTCTTGGTCGACTGTACAAACAAATTGTTCTAGTCTTAAACAAAGTTTCTTCAAAGTCTTTAGAAAATTTAATTTTTCTTAAATAAAAGAAGCCATAGTGAATTGGTATTGTGATAGTGTATATATTTGAATTCGTGTAGCTAGCACTGTTTTTGTGCAGGATATCGTAGCTAAATCAGTGATCGGCATTTGAGTCGATCTCTAGGTTAAGCAATTCTTATCAATACCGGGTGATAGACGAGTCACCCATACTAATACTGGTTTTCAAATATTCGACCTCTTTCGCGTTCCGGAAGGCACGTAACATAGGGGGTCCCGGTTAATGTCTAGAGATATTAGTCATGAGATAGTGGAGGGTACCGAGGATGACGTCAGACGTCAGTCTCTCCTCTCAAATCGCTCAATAGCCACATCGTGCAGACAGGGATAACGCTAGGTAGAAAAAGATGTAAGCAGTGTTTTTTCTAAGTAAGAGATATCGATGCTTGAATTTCAGTGTTAACCAGCGCATATCTAAACCAAATAAATAATACTCTAAGATATGTCGTGTATAACGTATGACCTTATCTAAAAACGAATGCTGTAATCAATTTAATAGCTAGTAAAGCCGGTCTCCTTTTTATGTCATCGTGTAAAAATATTGAAATAGTTACTTTGTAGTTTACGAGCTCAGCCAGCAATATAACTATTTGTTTACAGACGACATCACGCTTGGGCGGTGGAAAGTCGTTTTGCTAATCTATCATATAGTTTTTACACATAATACTTCGTTTTGAAGCGATTCTATGTCATGTGCTGTGACTCTACAATTAGACAAGATCATATTTAAAAAAATCAAAACGTATTTGCTACGTCCACGTTTGGGCGATAGATTATTATTTTAGATAGATTATGTTAACATCGTTTTTTTGACCTATTATACAGTCTTTATATAAAGGACTTCGCTGTATGTCTTTTGCTATGACTCCATGTTAGCAAATGTATGAATAGTATATGGAATATTTGCAGCATTATAGTAAGCCATCTTTTGTCAGCACAATATCTTTTGTTTACAGGCGACATTACGTTTGGGCGGTGGAAAGTCGTATTGCTAATCTATCATATAGTTTTTATACATAATACTTCGTTTTGAAGCGATTCTATGTCATTTCATGTGACTCTACTACGCCAAGATCATGTAGAAAAAACATCTATTTGTTACGTCCACGTTTTGGCGATATAATATAGTTTTGAACATCGTTTTGTTAATCTATTAATATAGGACTACGGTGTGTGTTTTGCTTTGACTCCATGTTATCAAATGTATACGTAACATTTGCAGCATTGTGCATATTTAGAAGGATTTTATAGAGCAATTTCTCAGCCATTCATATAACTATTGTTTACAGACGACATCCCGTTTGGGCAGTGGAAAATTGTTTTGCTACTCTCTCATACAGTCCTTAGACATAAGACTTCGGTTTGAAGCGATTCTATGTCATTTGCTGTGACTCTATTATTTGCCAAGGTTATATATAAAAAAAACATCTATTTGTTACGTCTACATTTGGGCGACAGATTTTAGGTTAGTACATGGTTTTTTTGATCTATTATACAATCCTTATATATAGGACTACGCTTTATGTCTGTCGCTATGACTCTATTTTTTGAGGAATAAATTTATCCTCTTTTTATTTTTTATCGTAAAGCACATTCTAGCAACTGCACATGTATCGATAAATTGTTGCGATAGAATCTTGTAGTTTAATCATTGCGATAAAACTGTGCAGCTAAATCGCAGGAAGCTAGGTTCCGTGAAAAGCTGTGGAAATGAGCGATCGCCATCCAAACAAAGATAATATTGTGCAGTTAATTCGACAACGATTTTTCATACACACTTATCGATAAAACTGCACAGTGAAATCGCAACAATTTATCGATACGTGTGTCGCGGCTATTAAGCTTCGAATTACGAAGGGTGCAAAATAAATTTCAATGCGGCTTAAAAAATGTGAGATATCTTAAATTTGGTGCTTTATCTCTTGAAGGGATAGTAATAAATTATAAGGACGATACGTTACGTTTTATCTAAAGGAAATTGTAAAATAAGACACTCTTGGGACATCAGGCGCTAGTATTATCGCGAACACCTAATTGGCGGGCGTATCAAAGTGGCGATAGTTTCGCGAGCATTTGTTTATAAATATCGTGTGCATTGGACACGCAGGCATGACCTAGCCTAGTTGATTGTTGACTGCGGTCGACGAATAACATTACTGTTACACATGCGTTTACTGCTTATAAGAAAATGGACGTATAGATATCCTATGTTGCCCTAGTCCAGTAAAATATTATACCCGTTTATATAAATAAATAAAATAAATAATAGATATAGGTTTTGAATGTAAAAACAGCTAGTAACTTAATTTTTTAGGTTATAGGTAAATATATAATGTTGTGTTTTTGTTTTTATCGTTCTTTTGTTTACAGATACGCACTCTCTCATGCCTATTTTATTATCTCATACCTCCCAAATATCTAAAAGACTCACGACTTTATGAAAACAGGCGACCAGAAACACCATACACGTGACTTCTTATAGTCCAATACACGTTAGTTCTTCTGTTTCAAACTAAAAATAAGCCCATCATGTGAAAATCCAATGTCTCAAATATCCTTGCAAGAAGCAGATAGAACAGTGCAAGGCTCTTGTCTTGTTTCAAGTGATGGACACTTCCCAAGACACAGATATCCGCTGTTTAGTTTTTGATTCAGCAGTTGTTTATCTTGCTCAATAGATAAAAAGATTAGAATATAAACATGGACCATAGCAATTATTTTCTTTGAAGGTAGTAGTGTTTTCTAATGTGAGTGTGTTTTTTTCATACTTAGGTAAATTGTGGCATTCTGTATGTTTGAGGACACAAGTGGGAATACTGATTGTTTATTACTTAGTATACTGAGGAATAATGGTACTGTACTTAACACATATAGTGTGACTGTGCAATTTTTAACCAAACTCAAAAAGTTTGTGACTAATGCTGTTTCTGCTGTTTTGACTGGGGTGCCAGTTACAGACAAATTCCCACCTTTAGGCGAGGCTGTATCATATGTATTTCTTCACGTAGAATTTACTCTTCTCACTGGTCTGATGTCTTCGATTGCGAAATTGTCGGGTAGAGTCACAAGAATGGGAGGGAGTATTGTTTTTGATCCACCTAGAGATTTTTTCTGCCGTCTGACACCTATATAGGATTGTGGCTTTGACTCTGTCAAGATGACCTTGAAGATGTTTCAACAAAAACAGTTAAGAATGCGGTTCTATTACGTAGATGCCTCGTGAGAATAAAAAAATGAATAATGCAATTATGTGACAACGAAATAAATAACAGGAATGTCTTGATAGTGGTATACGAAATATTAATTTCGTAGAATTGACTGGTGCGGGACAGAATAGTATTTATCAGCAATTCCAATTTTAGAGAATAAAACATTGAAAATTATAGCCCAAATATTATAAAATCTCAAAACCTTATAAAACACAACAATCTTAATCGCACCTTTATAAAATCATATATCACTTTTATAACGTACCTTTTTTCCATAGGGTATACTTTTTATGTCTCATTCTTCTTAGTTTTATTTATAAGAATATACAAATATATGCTTAATATAATATTACGGTAACATGAGCCTTTTGTTACCCGAAGGTATTTTAAGGCTTCATAGGGTATAATACTAATAATAATAACATCATTATTTTATAGATATTTAAGATTAAATATAGTTATTAAATGCTTTGGCTGATTAATAATTAATCCAAAGGAATAGTTTTTTTATTTGTCGGAATAAATAAATTCTACAACTTACTCAAAAATAATTTTATGCATTACTTTCCACGTCAACAACTAATCTTCTCGGCGAATTCCCAAAAGCGAGAAGGCGCTGTATACAGTCGTAATGTCGTCGTACGAATGCAAACGAAGTTGCCGACAAGAAAACAGGGAAACAGTAGCGGCAAACACTGCAGCGAATTACACCGGAAGTCATAGTTAGCGGAATAAGGCCATTTCTTCTGTTAAGTTTCCAAAATTTGCTTGATATTTTCAAGTTCTTGCTTCAATACTCCTACCATTTAATCGTCTTCAATCGATTCCTTATCAAAATCGCTTAGATACCTTAGATTATTGAATTAGTCTAGATTCAATGTGGGGTTCATCAAGCATTGCCTGCCTCCTTACATTGCATTCGATAAGATCTATTATGAACAGCTTCAGTCATTTCGGCACCTGAATAAGAAGAGGAAGATTTGTCTAATGCATTAAAGAGAGGAAAATTTATCTTCTATTGATGCATTACTTCAACTAAAGGTACTTTTAACTTATAAGATTATTGGCCACTGGTAAGATTACTGACTGATAACCTTACATTTCGACGCTAGCGCCTCTGCTTAGGAATTTTGAAGCAAGGCAACATATCAGGAAGATATAACATATATATTTACTTAAATGATATTAAAATTGGATAGAGATGGTGATTTTTTTAAGATATACAATTCCGTACTACATTATTTTGCTCTATCTCGTAAAGCCAACGCACGAAATGTATGCGCACAAAAATACGATTTTATCTACTGTGACGTATATGTATTACACATGTAAAACTTCCTTATGAATCTTTCTATCTATTGGTGAAAACCGCATGTTAAATCGTTCAGTAGTTTTGAAATTATCGCGAACAGACAGACAAGCGTGGCGTAGGATTCTGTTTTATTATAGGTAAGGATACGACGTAAAATGATTTTATTTTTAGGAAATAGGGCATAATGTTCAGTTGATGACATTAAGTTTTTCAAAGCAGCAAAAATTTTTGCAAGCATCGCAAATTTCTACAGTCCGGAACAGTGAATGGTACCGCGCATCTAATTATTAAAGTTAGCTCCAAAAAGCATCTAAAAGCCGCTAATTTTGGCATTTTCTAAATCCAAAGTTGAGGTTAAATTATCTTTACATAAACCTATGTGATATTTTTCGTTTAAGCCAATATAAAACACTTTAACCACAATAAAATAACATCCGAGGCGTAATATATATGTAATAAGTCCCTCCAGCTTTAATATATTGAGGTCGTTTTTAAATGATATTTATTTATCGTTCTCTACAATATTTGAGGGTCGTTTTTATACTTCGCTTGATCCCATTAAAAATATAATGGTCGGTCAAAATTACGCGTATTAATTCCCTTTATAACTCAATCCCCTTGAGGCGTGTTTAATAAAATACGAAATAAGGTTTTCGGGGTATTAAACAGTTTATATGGGACAACGTAATTTGGTTCGCGAAAATTTCTCACTCCATTTTATTCCTCATGACTTATTATGTTACTTTCATTTTTAAGCACATCCACAAATACAAGAAATATCCAAAAATAACTTAAATGTAACCCTAATTTCTGGAGAATACAATAAAAAGAGTTGAAAATGAAGTTAAATATATTAAAATCTTTTTTTAATTAGCATGTAATGTCCCAGAGCTGAGGAGGTCGTGGCCTAATCAGTGGTAGGTATTTGAGTCAATCGTTAGGTTAAGTTGCTCTTGTTGCGACCGGATAATAGTTTGGTGACCCATTCTAGCACTGTCACTTTCTGATATTAGTCGTAAGGTTGTAGAAATTGTGGGGGTTCCAAGTATGACGTCAGATGGCAATCTATTATCTTAACTTGCTCCACAGCCACATTCTCTACAATCTAAGAGGACCCTGGTATTTAACCGGGATAACGCTGGGATGAAGAAGATGTAATGTCCCAGAGCTGGGCAAAGGCTATCTCCTTACTTAGACCACTCTCATGTTTCCTGGGATAATCCCGTCCATGACTTCAAAACAAAGACATGCATATAATCAAGTCACCTCTTCCTCAGACTATTTTAACGGATTTCAAAAAGGGGGAGATTCTGAATTCGACTGTATTTTTTTATGTTTGTCACCTCTGAACTTTGAGTGAACCGATTTGATGATAATTTTTTATTTGAAAGGTAGTCCTCTTCATGTGGTTCAACTTCAATTTGGTCTAGGTCTGACAATTTGAAGTCAGTTATTTTTTTATGAAGATTATTGTGGAATTATGCAAAGTAATAAATTTCTTTTCCATTTACCTTAGCTCCATCAACGTGGGCATCACAAGATTTCAGCTTCGATATGAAATAGAACAATAGGCCCAAGTATATATTTTCAACCATACTGAATCACTTCAAGAAATGCAATTGTATACGAACGATAAAAGATAAGTGTTGTTTAAGCAATTCTGAATGCATTTTTATTGCGAAATTCAACATGCGTACAAAAAAAGTTGAATATGATTGAAAAGCCGTTAGTAAAATTGAATATAAGTTTGAAATATTATTTTTTATTGATGAATAATAGATTGTTTGACATGAAACGATCAGTTTATTGAAATTTCGTAATGGCAGCTCCGCATTATTCTTTATAGAAACTCTGAAATTCAATTTTTATTCTTAATAAAGATAATTCTAATCATATAATAAAGCAATTTAAAAGTTCAGCAATCAGCATTTTTGACGACTATTTCGCGGCGAGTTCCACGTACGACTGTCAGCATGCCGTGAATGTGGAAGGCATGACCTGTGCCGTGAATTCGCGGCGGGAAGCCCTATGTATCCACTCTTGGAAACACCATAATGATCTGATTCGCTGTCCCGAATCCTACGCCGAAGAATACAGATAGGAAGATAGACCATGCTAATTACGTATTTATCAGCGGACTAGGAGCCCTACCTCAACGAGACGCCATAGCATCATCGCCGGCTACATGGGATGTCTGCGGTTGCCAAATGAGTAGCCAGTAGTCATGGCTACGCTTCTAGTTTGGTGACATCACCAAACCATCGCCAAATTACCTGTTCTAAATTTTCGCCATGGTGTCTCGGTGAGGTAGAGTTCTTAAAAAGACAGTTAGGATAAAGACAGCTTACGTGAAAGTCAAAGAAAATCTAATCTTAATGTAATTTATACAAATAGAATCTAATATTAATAAAAATACCTCATATCCTATATCATTATTTTATTTATAATATAGAGATAAAGCATAGCGAAATATTATGTTACAAATAACAATAATATAAGTAGGCATTAGCAAAGGACCGAAACAAGTGGCGCAAATTTCTGTCGGAGGCCAAAACTCACTTTGGGTTTCTGAGCCGCTCCAGTAAGTAAGTAAATAGAAATTCAAAATGTACAAGAATATTTAATTGTAAATTGTAATGCTGGAGCCTGACATAGCTCAGTGTTTGTACATTTTTATCCTTGAAGACTACAAAGTTCTACAAAACTTTGCGCAGTCTTTTCAGGAGAGCCAATAGTGCACTTGATTGAAATCTTAACATTGAGATATGACGAAATGTCACTAGCACATGATTTGAAAAGCTTCAACCAGTTCAATTTCTATATACAATTCTATAAACAATTTTAAAAAATGTCAATTTTTGAGTTATGTCATAGTTCTTTTGAATTAACCAATAAAAAAAAATAAGCTCAAGAAATGAAGGAGAAAGATGATCAAATAAAAGCAAAAAGAAAAATGTGCCAGATTCAATGTTTGTATGTATATATATCAAACGTAAATCGGTTTTGTATTTTTCCCCTTCATTACTTAAAAAAAATTTGAAATAAGTTTTTTTTTCAGACTCAACTACTTTGTGGGTTTACGCCTAACTGAAATGATAAGATTTATTTATTTTTTTTTTGGCAACTAACCGAATGTCATTTAACCCTTAGGGATTCACAACAATAACATTCAATCAATACGGAAAAGCTCGATATGCTTTATGGTATAAAATATATGCGTAAAGTTTTACATTACTTTTCTTAGTAGCTTTGCTCGAGTTGAAGTACATTTGATTTTTATCGGCCAACGTCTATCTGCCTTCTACTGTAGATTGATAGTTCTATGTCCATGACCTTCTTGCAAGCTATAACAATAAGTTGAAAAATAATTTCGCAATGGAATTAACGCTTTGGCGTAATATTATGGGGTAACATACGCGGCTTAGCTCATTTTACGTTAAGGATTTACTGTTTCACATAAATAATATTACTGAATAAAGATATTATACAGTAGTACCTAATAATTAATACTGTAGAAAATGTTTTGTGATAATACAAATGGAATTTGAAATATTTTTTATTTAAAACCAGTTTCATATTTATTCCATTAGCATCCCCTTATAAATTTTTAAGATTTTTTTTTGTTTAAATGAGTTTTTAGTTTTTGAAATATTAATTGAACATAATGGCTTTTAACATGTCGTAAAAACGAGATAGAGATTTGTGACATTCTCGATTACATTAGGTCTTAGCGGGAATTCTAGTCACAATTTGTAGTAATTGCTACTACCATAAAGTTAAAGTTTAAAGTAATTGTCACTTTAAAATAGTAACATATTAATGATCAGAAAAGCTTGATATAGGTGATGCGCATTTCTTGTTTTGACTGATAAAAAAAAAAACCCTGTATCAATGTAGCCTACTAAAGTTATGGGTTTTATTGTTATGAATAGTTTAATATTTCCCTCTTCTAATTTATTCTGAAATTTAATGAAAGCCAAAAAATATTGAGCTTGCCATTTTCTGCATAAGACTAAAAGAATACAATTATGGCCTCCTAAGGTTCTAGGGTATGAGGACTATTATATTTGAGATGCAATTCATTATTCTGTGTGTGTTTACCTTTCTATTTTGTCTGTCATATAGTGATGATTACAGTGCCTTCCAAGCACTGAATCTGTAATTCTCTTTCTGAAATTATCCCCTGTCATCTTCCACATTTCTACAACAATCCCATCCTCCCCCGATGCTTTGTTCTTTTTCAGAGAAGCTATTATCTCATCTCAGCTCTTCATCATCTGGAGGGTCGGATTCAGCCCAAAGGGGTGTGTTGTCAACTGTTTTGATTCTTTCTTGAGGTTCTTCACAGTTTAATAGGGTTTCGAAGTATGTCGCAAATATTTCACAGTTTTCCTCTGGAAGTCGCCATCTACTTTGTTATTTTTAATTGCACACTTGTGCACTGCTACTGCTACTGTGCATATTTTTACATATTTGGATTTATCCAATATTAAGGTTTCTGAATAGCTTTATTTTTGGCAATTTGATTTGGGAGTTTTGTTATTATTTGATTTTTTTCTAAAAAAGAAAAAATGCTATAGCAACTTTTTTTATTAAGAAAATCAGAGAACACTTGATTTTTCGAATATCAATTAAGATACATTTGCATTAATTTAAGATCCCTATCATTTAAACTATCTAAAAAACTTACTATCAACGTTTTAGCGATTAAACTGAGAGCAAAACTCTGAATCGGAGACGAATAGCGGTGCGGTGTTCGTTTATACCTTATCTCCGTAAGCTAACGTACTTTTTAAGCTTACGGTTAAGGTAAGGTCGTCCATTTGAATAAAATTTTTATGTTAACAGAAAAGCGCCATAAGTTTTCTATTTTCCTCACTGGAAGGAATAGCAGTGCTGGCCCTGCAGGAACCGTATTGGACGAAAGGTAAGGTTCCCGGCTTTGGTATGAAAGCAAGAGTGATAGTGGGAAGTAAAAATGAGGAGAGAGCATGGGCAGCGGTGGTGGTGCTGGACCCGGGGATCAGGGTGCTCAGGCTCGGCCAGTTGAGCGACAGCCATTGAGTTGTCGTTCAGCTGGTGTCTGGAGTCGGGTCCCTGTACTTGGTGTCTATGTAGAAACAGAACATTTTTTTAGGTCACACATGCAACTATGTTTGGGTTGATAACAGTATCGAAAGTAGTCGTGATGCTTTCTTAAAAGGGCTCACGACAGGGTTAAAATGTCCTCCAAAAGGCAAACGCCTCATTATCGTGCATATTGGCAGCGAAGAAGGGTTTTTAAAGGAAGGGGAATGGATATTTGAGGTCAAAAAGAGCGATGGGGACTATCATGGAGAAATGGACTCCCATAATTGTGTCCTTCTGTAATTAAACACGAACGGAATTTGACTTTTGTTTTTTTTTTTTTTTATGGCCATAGAAGTGTTTTGAATTTCGAAATAGGTATCTATACTATTTGAAGGTTAGTTTAAAGAGATTAAAGAAAAAGACTTTACAATTAGATTAAGAGTATACAAACATCAAATCTGTGTTTTGCTGAATTTGAACACGTCTGCGTCGTTTAGGTACTCTTAATTTTCTTTTTAATTAAATGTTAGGGTCTAGTAATGGTGCTGAAGTGTGATTCAAATTTCTTATGACATTCAATCAATTACAAAACTGCTTTGAAAGATATTATATCTTTGACTGTCTGAATGTAGTCTTCACAAAGTTTCCACAAGGAATGACCTTGTTTTTTACGTGGTTTTGTTGAATCAAACACCATGATTTGTCCCTTTTACCTGAAACGCTGGGAACTTTCAGTACATACTTTCAGTGGTTGCCTATGGGCATCCACTGTGCATCGTTCAACTGAGGGGTCATATGAAAACTCAGCTCCACACGTGGAAATGGTGATGGGATTTATGCCTCTTTACCGGGAGCAAAGCCCCTGGGAGACGTTTGAAAATTGGCTCATTTTAAAAAAGACTTTTTCCTGATGCCTGCCAGATAAGTCATATTCTCTAAGATCTGGGCACAGGCTCACTTTTTTATTCAAGTTACAACAGGATTGATTTTGAACCTTTGAAATGTGTATTGCTCAAGTAGACTATGTTGATCTGGCTCAAAATAAAGTACGCTTGAAATTGCTACCAAGAATAGACTATACAAGACTGAGAGGAGCTTTAAGGACAGTTCAGAGCGAGAGTGAGGCTGCGAAGCGAAAGAAGAAACGTAGACCAGCAGCGAAACCTTTCGACCCTGAAGCTATCAGAGCTATTGGTGGAGAGGTCACATCTGATGGTGACTTCTTGATATTTGAAGGCAACCGATACTGATTTTCTATACTGAAGGTTCCGGATTCAAAAATATAAATCATTTCATCTGTTAACAACCAAGGATAGACCTAGTATGATGAACAGGCCCTCCTGGGACTCAGCCAGTATATATAAAGTGAATACCCTAAATTGGGAAAAAACTTGGTGGTTCAGCGTGATCTACAACACAACCGTTGTCCTAGAAACAGTAGTCTCTACCTTATACTGAACCCTATACCCATTAACGGTTATAGTGGCGCAGGCGCTGCGCGAGGCTATGAGCATGTTTCCCACCGGCGTCACGATCGTTAGCAGCGGCCACGGCGAGGACGTGGAGGGCATGACGGCCAACGCGGTGCTCTCTGTCTCGTTGGAGCCTCTGTTGTTTCTGATCAGCGTCCACCGGGACGCTCGCCTCGGGCCGCGCATCAAGGAGTGCGGCTACTTCGCGGCCAGCTTGCTCGCCTCTGACCAGGAAGGTCTCTCGCGGCTCTTTGGCTGGCACGCAGAGGGGGTTACCCTGGCACGTGAGTTGCCAACTTCTCGCCTCTATCTACATCTCGCCTTCTCTTGTCTCAATTAAACTGCACCTTGATTAAATCCCCACCCCCCGGCTCTTGTTAACTAGTGCCATTAACTCGAAAGCCATTTAAGTTTGGGAATGTGCGGTGGCGTGTCACTATTTGTCCCGGATCGGATAAGAATAGTTTGGAGTATTTGGAACAAAGGGTATTCGGGTATTTGTTTATTTATATTTTTTTTATTTTGTTAGATTGTTAATGTGATTCTTACTCCCTGTTTTCCTTTTCTATTTGAAATTGCTGTTTGAGATATCTTAGGCTTTGTTTGGCAATTTTCGAATAATAGAAATATTTTCTAGTTAATAATGAAAGATCCAGACAGACAACTTATCTAATCTACCAATTCAGATGTCTCGGACATGCTAGACTCAGACTCATAGAGTAATATTTTTTAAGGACGTGGAGGAGGGCATGAGACGTCTTGGTGTCGGGCATTGGAGAGCTGTCGCAAGAGATCGGGAGGAGTGGCGAAAAATAGTAGAGGAGGCCCAGGCCCCACACGGACCGTAGAGCCGAGGAAGAAGAAGAAGATTAATTATTGATAATGGATAATTTTAATATTATATTATGTTATATAATATAACATAATTTAATAAACAATTTAATAATTATTAAACATTTTATTGATAAGCCTTGTTTGGGGATTTTCTCATTTCGCCAGAAAACTGTATAGGGAGAATCCCACTGCTCGGCAAAGGCCTCCCCCATCTCAAAGTATTCTTTACCATCTTGGGAAATGGATGTGGGGAAGAATTCAGCAAAGCTGAAGTGGAAATGAGCTGGGCATATGGAAAGAATGGTCCCGCAAAGGTGGGCCAATGTTACGACATTATGGACGCCCACCAATGGCCGCGGACGACCAGGTGCGTGGAGGAAGAGGCGAAGAGATGACTTGGACGCCTTTGAAGGGAAGACGTGGTTTCAAGTAACTCAGGATAGAATCTTTTTTTTTTAATTACTCTATTATGTCCAAGTGCCGGGCAAAGCCATCCCCCTTCTCCGTCCAATTTCCTCTTTCTTGGGCCAATCTTATCCACAACTTTTCCGCAAATCCATCCAAATCATCGCGCCACCTCTTCCTCGGCCGGTCGTCGGCGAAAATTGGTGGGCATCCAGGAAATCGCAATATTAGCCTACCTCTGTGATACCATTCGTGCCACATGCCCAGCCCATTCCCAAATTTAGCTTTGCTGACTTCTTCCCTACATCCATTACTCCAGTGATGGAATGCAGAGTGGTGTTGCAAATCTCTTACCGATAAGAAACAGGGGCAAATTAAATCACTAACAAAATCACCACTCCCGGACAAATTCAGTACAATTAGTGTGCGGATGTAATAATTTCGTAATTCACCCCTACAATTCTATCCAATAGAATTAGGAGTAATTCTAGCTGCAGTGGAACGAGGCGGAACAATGCACGATTTGCTGTTAACAACGGTCCTGATGATACGGTAGGGAAGCGAGAAGCTTGTTATGGATAACCAGTTGTTTATAGATTGCTCATTATACTAGCGTTCTTTACAGAATGCACTGGATAAAATGCAAGCCGTATGCACGTACGTACTAGGGATGTTACGGAAGCAGTTATATCGGAACCGAAGTTTTTAAATTTGGTTTATCGGAACCGGAATCCAGATCAGTATCGGGACCAGAAAATAACGCCATGCAGATTATTCATCAGTAGGTATATTCTTATCTTTATCTGTAATAATATGGCCAAGAGCGTGTCAAGACACGTTTATATACAAGGGTACCGTATTTGATTCGCGATGAATGTATTTGTCATATAAATTCTAAATTGCTGTCCGATTGTGTTCAAAATAATTTTCCATGATGATTTTAGCATGTTCTATCAACATGGAAAATTTCAAGTCTCTACGTCTAATAGTTTAGAAATGTCACCTTGCGGGTTGACGCACGGATAAACAGAACAAAATTAAAGTTCGTAACAAAACAACAATGCTGTCCGTTGATTATTTGATGAAATTACAAGATCACTTAAGCGCCCTAAAATACATTTAATCATTGAACTTTCTACTAAATACAACTGTACTCTAACAAAATCTTTTCAATTAACATTACAAAGGTGGGCGCACTAGAAAGTTTTTATAGACATAAAGATAGTACATATCGCCTCCAATTTGTCGGATTGCGTAACCCGAAATTAAAGAAACGAGTTGGTTATTTGTAACCCATCATTGTAATCAGCATACGAATTGGGTCCCGTAGGTGGTCCATTTGTCGTGGTTTGGAATGAATCGATATCTGATATAATAGCATCAAACATTCTCTCTCACAATTTATCGCCTATAAGTGGGTACATTTATTTATCTTCCATAGTCATTCATGTTAGAGCATAAAAAGCAATTTGATATCCATTCTTTTGAATTTTGTATTATTATTTTTCGTCCGTTTTAATAGAAATCATAGAGTCATAAGAAAATAAGAGGTTGCTGGACTGGACTCGTCCAAATGTACTTTAGTTAGAATTGTTGACCAGGCATTTTAGTTTTCAGTAATAAGACAAAAAATCGTAAATTACATTGTACAACATTGTAGAATAATAAAAATCGTTGTGGTATATCAGACATAGTTAAAATAAACTGAAGACCCACAAATTTCGGGAAAAATTTAGAGCAAACTATTGTCTATTAAACAGATATGTCACTTCCTACCTTACTTAATTGAAGCTCGGTCTAGATACGGCACAAATTCGCCCACGTACAGGATGGAATCGTTTAGGTCTCCGGTATCAATTGAGTATAATAATATCCCGTGAAATGTAGACTTAATATGAACGGAAGGGCTTAGGCACGCGTTTCCTTGTATGATATTTTATACTGACGCAATTGATATTTCCGCGCTTGATCAAATACCAGCAGACGCTGTTTATAATATTTCTACTATCACGTATTAAAATTTAGTTGATGCTAGTGCATATAAAGATAATTGCTTGCCACTCGCTGTAAGTTTTGGGCCACTGCTTTACAATGTATGCTCACTACAAGCTGGATCCCTGATATTTTCTACTATAAAACTTACTAATAGAATTTATTTCGATCCGTTCGTTGACACACCAACCCATAATAGAATAATGAATAGAATAACAATGTATTTTGTGAAAATTTGTGACGTAAGAGATGAAAGCATTCATCATCTAACACAAAAAGATCACAGTTAATAATAAACTTTTTTGATTGAAAAAGAAGAAGATTAAGTAACTACGTTATGTTTATTGGTTGGTGCTTCGGTTGAAAAGGGCGCCACATAAGCGTTGCTGCAGGTTATTCTGCAACGCGATTTGCTTTTCAGGCGCGCCCAATTCACCGATGAATTCACGAAGAAAGCAAACCAAAACAAAAGATCATTACCATGTTTAAACGAATGAAATGGTGATAAGATATTAGTCCAACATTGATTACTTCTTGCAAGGATTGCATTAATTATAAATTTCACTTGATAACAGTGTTACGCCCCCTCGTCCCCTCGACACCCGTGTGGTACAACTCCGTCACGGTCTTACCGGAAACGTATTCCGAGCACATGTCCGGAACGTACCGAATTCTACTACTACCCCATCTTCGCGTTCAACGTCCGATTTCCCTGGAGATTTGGACAAACAACGCTTCTCCATACCGAATAATCACTACTACACAGACTTATTAATCTTGTTTGTTTGTCTGTCTGTGTTTGCTTGATTATGTTTCGGCACTAGGCTTTTAAATGTTATTATACCTTATTTCATTTTCGCTGACGTTTTAGATGTAAGCCCTCGATGTTCGATAATTGATCTAGAAATGGGTCAGTTTTCCCTTAGTCTGCAATTTTCCGTCCTTCAGTGGTTTTTAAAATATTCTTAGCTCGATAAGTTTTAAAATGTTTAATTGTATTTTCGAAATTTAGTTTGTTTTTTTTCTGAATAACCAATGAAATCTATTTGGTTGCTTCTTTAGCAGAACAGCTCTGAAACCTTACAGATCAAATCATAGAGCCCATTGTGATGGAAAGTAAAGGTGCCATACTAACCACCCATAACCCCTGGGCCACTAAAAGTCACCTAAAAGTTCCATAGTGTACCTTTAACACTGTGCTTCTTTTGGCTTTACACTTACAAGGTTATTTTTTACAGCTTGGCTCAACAAGAAAGAAAAAAGGGAGTTTCCTGTTTTAAGTCAATACAAATGTCTATATGTAAGTTTATATAATATAATTTTTCAAATAAATGACATATTGTTATATTGTAATAATTAGATATTTTGGATGCCACATCCACTCACACGATCTCCCTCCATTTTCCATGTAAATTTTTATTTTAATCTGATTTTCCAAACTATTGTTAGTCGAAGGGTGTTACAGTCCACAAAGTACCAAGGCCTCTGCTAACAGCCTGCTCCACTCTTCTCTTTCCGCCGCAATCCTCCTTCATCGGAGCAGAGGCTATACACGCCCGAGTAACAGATCAGTTGTGCGGAGATAGTCGAGCAGTTGCGCCGTCATTACTGGCGGATGTAGGGCTTTATTAACACATTGTATTATAAATATCGTTTTAAATAATTAAGCCAGTAATAAATATTCTACGAATTATAATAAAGTTATTATTTTACAGAAAATATTTAAAATGTTATATAATATATATTTATTAATTTGTTATGTTGTATAAGTTTAAATAGACAGGACTCTAGTACTTAAGTATTATTAATTAAGAATGGTAGGCAGGTAGTTTTAGATATATTAAACCACGCTAAATCTTTAATTGTTCTTTGTTAATATTATAAATGTGAAAATAAGTTTGTCGATCTGTCTATTTGTTAAATTTTCACGTTCCAAGCTGCTCCAATTTGGGTAATTTTAGTACGAGCGTAGATGGCATTACAGATAAGAACAATTTGAAGGGATGAAAGTTTTCTTGCATATGGGTTTCAAAACATGGCCTTAAACGCAATAGCTTGAAGACGTTACAAGTTCTTGTAGAATACATTGTTGGCGTTTGTTTACAATTAAATCGAAATTCTCCTGGGTAGAAGGAGTTCGCCACACCCTTCTTCAATTGAAGCTCTTAAGATCTCAGAAGGCAGTAACTGATATTGTTTTTCCAATAATCCAACGTTCTTCGTGGTTCGAATTTAGTGAGATGGTGCTTCAGACACTTCTATTTTCAGACTTCAGAACAATTATTGTATCAATATATAAACATTTCATAATAATAGGTTTCCTATCACAAAAATTGTTAAATGTAAAATTGAAGAATAATAAGAACAGAAAATTAAATATTTATTGTATTTCACTTTTCGATTTTAATTGGTAATAAGGTTTACATGAAAGCGTTTATATATAATACATTATTTTAAATTTAATTTGCAAAAGGAATATTTAATATACTTACATATTCTCTGAAAGATTTTTGTCAATATTACATTTTGTTACCGGATATAGTATAAACCAGCTGACCCGGCGAACTTCGTACCGCCTTAGAATCGAAATGTTGTGTTCACTGTTTTTACTTTATTTTCGTGAATTTTCCGATGAATCGGAATGGCGACAAATCCGATAAATCAAAGATCATAAATAGTGTAACTAACCCGTCTTTGTTTTATTTGTATAGTTAAAAAAACCTTGAAAACACTTTATAAACTTTCCTCTCTCTATCACTTATAGTTTCTCAATTATATTTAATTTCCACCTCTAAAGATGGATGGAAAAATGCGTAATATTTAGTTTTATAAAATGTTAATAGGCTATTTAAACCAGTTTAAAGTTTACTGGTTTGAATAGATACCTTGGTATCATCATTTATTCATCAAGTGAATGTTGGGTATAGTAACGGGGCTTTGGATAATTTGTTAATCAATTCCTGCCATGTTAAATTTTAAATCATTAAATAACATTATACGCACACCAGTGCCAATCGATTGACACACACATGTATGCATTTTACTGTAAGAAGGAATTTTTCATATAACAGTCACTTTTTAATGTATTATTGTATACAATAATGTATTCGTCATTATTGAATATATATAATTATATACACAAATGTGTTATATAATGACGATTTTATTTCAATTTACATGTTTGTAACGTTCTACTGTGAAATTGGGAATGTGGGGTTACTACAATTTACGAGGGAGGTATTGATATATATGTATTAAAGAAGTTCTATATTGTAGATCTGTATGTTGCATGTCAGGCTAGCTATTAATATTCGATTGTCTGTCCCAAATATTTAAATTCCTTTTTTATGGATGCCTTGAAACCGTCTAGTGTGTTCGCTCAAGTAGTACTTGGCAGGACGCCATAATTTCATGGTGGTTACGCAGTAAGATCGACATAACAATGAGTAAAAGGGTCCTTTATTATTACTATTGTTAAAGAAAAAAATAAACCCTCTTCGAACTCTATCTCTCGTAGAGCCTAAATTCTAATATGTGTATAATAATTTTTTTTGGAAAATGAGTGTCTAAAAGAGCGCTACATTCTAAATTTCCCCTTTAGTTATTAGAATGACGTGACCGTTTATTGTTATTACATTCACTATATCGGATGAGAAATTAACTAACAAGAGAACTATTTATTAGTCGACGTTAAAGTATATTAAAACAGAGTTCTTAATATCATAATTGACCAGGATTGAAGCCACTGAAAATGGTAAAAGTGGAAAAAATCGGATGAAACCCATTGGAAAATGAAGAGTATACAACAAAAATTAAAGGAAAATAATTTACGGGCGTTCTGAGGTCGGGAACTGAAAGGAAGGGGGAGAGTTTGTTGAGGGTAAAAAAGGTTTCCGGCAGAACTAGAAGTCATATGGAAAAAAGTTAAAGGGCAAACTTATAGCTAATATAAAGATCTACAACTTTTGTATTTACACTTAACCACATAATCACAAAATGTATGTGAAAATTTCAAATCGCTCTCGCTAACAGTATTCAAGCAAAGTCTTAACATTTATTACCGCACATGCGTTGCTGGTCTTTGATAGACGTGTACGATTGGATCGCCGATGCACCGGCCTAGATATCGCCAAAGGAGAACAAAATTGGCATAGATAGAGGGATCAAAGTGCGACGTGGGCGTTGACCGAATACCGAATCGCTTGCGCACGCGCACCGCACGTAACTTTTACAATTAAAGCGCGCGTAATTAAATCATATTCTTATTCGAATTTGTTATTTGCAATTTTGGGTTGCATAATCCGTTGGTCTCTACTAACTCTATGAAAATTACGACGGTTGAAGGTCACTGGGGTAATGGAGCATCCGCTCCTAACACAAGCTTAGTAGGAGGGGGATACGGGAATGTTAGACATACCTGCAAATTATAGCTCATAATCTTATTAAAAGAAAAAAAATCGAATTCGAATTTGTTAACTGCAATCTTGGCTTGCATAATACGTTGACGAATTGACTCTACCACCAGACTCAATCACTTTTCAGTTTAAATTTGTAAAATTTAGTTATAAAGCTAACCTCTGCCCTTCGATTCTAAAATTCGACTGTACCTTTTCTTTCAGAACAAAAGGAAATGTTTACTTTATTGCATAAACGATCCTAAAACTCTACCATACGACTCTACCAATAAATTTCAGGAAAAACTTTTTATTTAATTAATCCTTACTATTAATTATTATCCAATTAATCACATAGGTTAATACATCATTAATCCATTAATAATTATTCAATATAATTTTTCCATATGTAATATGACTACCACTCGAGTATACCATTCCATCATTCAATGAAAACTGTAGGACATTGCTACTTGCATTTATAAACGTAATAATTATATAGAACTCTATTATTTTATTCTATATTTAATTATTAGTAAAAATTTAAGAATCCTCAATGTTTAACCATGTTTATGTAATATAATTTAATCTAATAGGATATAGATAATATAAGAATTATATGAAAATAAGATAATATTTACAACGAGTATATTAAGAGCTCTACGATTCGTCTCTACCCTATATGTATTTATTAGTCTTCAGTGAAACTTTTTATCAATTCTTAAATAAAAGTAATTTGAGTGACTCTAGAGCTCTACAATTTAACTCTACCATGATTTGAAAATAATCTTCAGTTAATAATGAAATATGATTAAGATTAAATGAAAGTGCTTAGTTGAAAAATGAAATGAAAACATTATTAAATATAATATGAATATTTAAAGTTTCGTAGTTAAACCAATGTTATTATTTTTTTACTTCAGAATGTTCGCCCGCTGTATTAATGTTAATAAATTTTGAGCAGATCGAGATTTATCGCAATATCTTTCGATTCATCATTAAATCTACCATGGATTCGGAAAAGTTCTTCCAACGAGACTCCGGAAAATTTAATTAAAAAGTCTCACATATTGCTTCCGGCCAAAGGATTGGAATAAAACAATGTTCTCTTTCGATGTATATTTGTAAGTACGTACACATGTATACAGTTAATCGCCAATTGTTGATCAAAACAAATACCGCAAAGGGCAAATACCGCGCTTTGATTATGCCGAAATTGAGGTTATGTTGTGATAGCGGTTTAGGGCAAAAAACCGGGCAACGAAACATTCTAACAATTTGACACTAAACGAGGAAAACAATAAGGGCTAGTTTCGCTTGAATGAGGATTGAAGGAAGACGGATTTCTTCATTTCACACCTAGAATTTATTTCAGGTGTAGGTGTAAAAATTGATATCACAACAAATGAAAATGTTATTAAAAAAAAAAGTAAGGGCACTTGGATCAAATTTATTTATAGGTCATTGTAGAAATGTTGGACTACAATACCACATAAAGGCTTTCATAATACCCTAACAGGCATTATATAAACCATGAATATTTTATTAATGCAATGTTAAACATAAATAAGGATATTTTATAATGGAATAACTCAATACAAAGATAGAGGCACGGATATTTAAAATTGATTATCATAACTATTTCCTCACCATATATGTTATGGGTGCCATGTAATTTATTATGTATTATGATAAGCGACTCGTTTGTGCAAACTCAATGGAAGAGTTTATTTGCTTTACTTATTCCAGCGCGATATCTCTGCTTACATTTTGCTGATAACTTAATTACAGAGCACCAGCACTTCTTATATGGAACACGTCACCCTAGCACGATGTACATCTTCTTAAAGATAACGCACATCAGGCAGCTTTTCTCTGTTTAAACTTAGTCGATATCTGATCCATGATGTTTTTGAGGGTGGCAATCGTATATTCGAGTCGATGTTTATATGTTCGAGCAAGAGAGCGGTGAGCAATAAGACCAAGAACAGTCTTCACTTGGAAGTACTCCTCATCTGTCAAAGGCTCGTGGTTTCGTTTGTCGGTCATTCCGAGGCAGCCGACAATAGCATCGTCTTCATCGATAACAAAAACAATAAACACACTTGATTGCTTAAAAAACCGACAAAGCTTTTTTGACATCTGTCAAAAATATTTTCGTATTTATAGATGTTCGGAAGTAACTGTTTTAGTAATCTGACAGCCATATAGTGCTCGTTAGACATAATATTAGTTTCACAATATAGCAGAAAACTGTAGAGATCACCTTTGTTGCATTTTGACAGCTGTCAGACAACTTTTAATACTTACGAGATTCAAAGTTGTAAAACAATAACATAATTAGCAATTTTAGAGTTTCAGATGTGTTTTTACAGCTCTTGAACAGGTCAGCCCGACAGCACCACAACCTGAATCCCCGGACAAAGACCTACCACCCGCATATGAAACCCTTTTCCCTGGGAGGTAGTTCCAGCCTTCTGGTGCTTAATGGTTCAACCAACCACTAATACTACTAACGTGTCACGGGTCTGCATCTTGCACATGTATAGGACTCTCTCGAGCTATATTGTTTAGAATAAGGAATGCATCTAAATTTCTGACACCAAATTTTCTTGTTGTCTTGTTCCATCTACTTTGTTAATTCTGTTATTACGCCTCTTGGGAAGTTGATGTCCAATTTTCTCGCCTTTTCTTGAATAGTATGCCGAGGGTCTCTTTTAGTTAGGTTTTTCGTTCTTTGCCCGTTTTGCCCTTTGATCGTCGGCCATTATGTTTACGTGGTCGCTCCAGTATCTTCGTCTTGCTCTCGCGAATCGTACTACATCCGGGATTCGGGATTCTCGTATTCTAGTACTTCTTAGTATAACAAGTCAGTGCTGTACATACTGAGGTACGCTGCTCCTCGCTTACCCTTAAGGAAGTTGTCCAAATTTCTTAACAGATGGAAATTTGCTGGAGATAAGTCTGTCGAATGAGGAGGGCATGGGAGGACTCCATAACCCAGCTAGTTTAGTTTCTTCACTCTTTGTCGTGAAGCATGAGGTCTGACGTTGTGTAAGAGTGTAAGTCCCTTCTTTTTAAATAACATTTTGTTGCATTAAATAGGTCAAAACAGTCATGTTAATGTCAAAAGCACATTATAGTTAATGACTTAAAATCCTTAGATTCAAATAATTCACATTAAACCCAGTAAAACTCAGTAAGTTCAAAATTTAAAGTCCCATTAATAAGCAAAAGGATAACAATTAAAGAGTACCTCAGTCAAACAGATTAAACCTGTACAATTAACAAGGAGAGATCACAATAAATTCCTCGCAGCATCCAGTTCTGGACCATAGTGCGGAAAATCCTTAAAACATACCCAACCCTTTTAGGAATGGCTAGGTTATGTGGAGCTTATACTGCATGACTGACCCATTTTATGGTACTCACATCCACCATGAAAATTGGCAATGTGAGTGCCACAAGCCATTCTTCATATTGGCATTCAATAGATCAAACGAAAAAACTCTGAAATTGAACGCGTTAGTATCGCGATATTTTTCGCGTAAACTATAAAAAGCTGTATATTTTTTACTACTGTCAATATTTGCTCGCTTATTCCAGTCACCTACAATGTGTTGTTTCTGTTAAAACTCTTTCATTGGTAAAATTATGCGCATCACCTATATTTCATTATTTTCCTTCACCGAATCTATAATTTACCTTTCTCTGAAAATGTCTTCTCTTATTATATATCTTTACAATAAAGTGAATTCGCTTATAAATGTATAATTGCCAACTCTTGTATAATATATCATTTTGTATAAAAATTTATGTCGGGCGTCCCAATGTACGCTCAATATACGCTCGCTTCACAGATCGATCCTCCCCATTCTTTCCAAATGCCCGAGCCAACGAAGTCGCTGTGCTTTTATTTCGCCTAAGATGTTAGGCGAAAGAAAATCGTTTTGCTATCGCATATTTCACTTGCAATGTATGTTTGTTCGGGTGGAATCTTAAAACTCATCTTTAACCGATTGAGCTGAAACTTTGCACACGTATGTATATCAGATGACAATGCAGTATTATGATGACATGGAACCTATATAGATGATCGAGCTGGAAGGTGGCTATAGGAATTCCGTTATAAAAAAAATATAACCATATTGAGTTTGGGCTCGTTTGATTCGTCTCGACGACTACTTTGTTTTTAGTGGAATACATTTGAATAAAAGCTTTTTAAAAAGGTTCATTTTGCTTAAAATTTATTTGAAATAAAACTACTTTACGCACTGACTTGGGGAGTAAGCTGGTGAACGCGTGTCTGGAGCGTTACGAAATGCGTGATCGGGCGAAGCGAACAGAAGTATACTTGACTAAGTTGAAGTGGACTTTAGACTTGATCTTTAAAGAAGTTTTACTTCAGTCGTGTGGTCTAATGCTAAAAAATTGTAAAAAATCTTATTTTTTAATTGCCTATAAAATTAGTTTTTGTTTTCATTTTAGGTGTAAATTTGTTAATTGGCACCGAGAACGGTCTAATGCTTTTGGATCGGTCGGGACAAGGCAAGGTGTACCAGCTGATCTCGCGGCGTCGCTTCCAGCAGATGGAAGTGCTGGAGGGACAAAACATACTGGTGACGGTCTCCGGGAAGAAAAACCGCGTGCGAGTGTACTACTTGAGCTGGTTGAAATCAAAAATTTTGAGGACGGACGGTGCAAATGATGTTAGTATATATATTATAACTAGCTAGCTGTAACCCCCGACTTCGTCACATCCCCCTAGAGGTAGAATTTGCATATACACCGAAGCAGATATTTACTCATTTACGGCATTTAAATCGATCGGTAGGTTAAGCTGCACTTACCGCGGCCAGGAGATATATGGGTGATCCATTTTAGCACTCCTTTTCCAAAAATCTGACCTCCGCCGTGTTTCGAAAAGCGTCTAAAAACAGTAGATCCCGATTAATGTCACTGAGTGATATTAAACGTGAGTGTAGGGGTTCCTTGGATGTCGTCAGACGGAATTCGAACATTTTAACTCGCCCCATAGCGAAGTTTCTGCCATTTAAGTAGACCCTGTTACTGGACTCAATCAAAAACGTTCAAACAGATGTTTTTTTTTTTTTTCAATAAAATCGTGGCCGTCAAGATACAGGGAATCCTAGTTTGGAGGCTAATACTGCTTCGATTAAGTGTAATGTACATTTTGGCCAAATAAACCTTATTTATTATTTATTAAATTTTTACAGCAAGTGGAAAGGAGAAACGGGTGGATAAACGTGGGCGAGCTGCAGGGCGCCGTGCACTTCCGCATCGTCAAGTACGAGCGCATCAAGTTCCTCGTCATCGCGCTCAAGGACTCCATAGAGATCTACGCGTGGGCCCCCAAACCCTATCACAAATTCATGGCCTTCAAGAGCTTTGGGGACTTGCAACACAGGTATATGTATAAGCAAATAAAGTCAAAATAAAAACATCGTTTATTTACTATAAAACATTAAGTGTGCATTACAAATATTTTTTAAATTATATTTTTAGGTCTCAAATTATTTACAAAATAATACGTCAACTCAAATATTTAATGATGCACTCGTAGTTTAAAATTAATTATTATTATATACTGCATTTGTATTATATTAACTGAAACTGACGACTTTAACTGCGTGAATTCAGTGATTTTGTTAAGTTTTCTGTACGGAACCCTAAATATTTTTCGATAAGCTGGGTAGCCTATATTACTCTGTATACCGTCAGTTGTCTGGCAGTAAAAGTTCCGTCCTAATCGGTTCAGCCGTTTCGGAGATTACCCGGAACAAACAGACAGACGGACGAAAATGTTTTCACTTGCGTTTTCGCTATAGTTATCGTATAGTCGCATGCAATTAGTAAAAACCATTCATTTCGATGTTACAAATAGACCTCCTTCAATTTGATTTCTATGTATAGATTTAGAATCTCGCGCCACACACGGTGATCAAGCAAGTGTTCAAGTATGTGAATCTTTGAACACTTGCTTCATCTAGCGCCCGTATTAATACCCTACGTCTGCGGTACATATAATCCGCATAATATGTTATGTTTAAATATTATTCCGTTTTTCCGTACCGCTAAATATTTAGATGGATCAATAAGAGGGAGGCCTTTGCCCAGCTGTGAGACATAATAGGCTAATAAAAAAAAAAAAAAAAAAAATATGTTTTATATAATTGATATGTAACCAAACAAACTTCTACATATCTGCTTAAACTCTTATGTTTTTCTTGTGAATTTTGAATGTATGTAGTAAAAAAACTTAGGCAAAAGTTATTTTTATCCTGTGCGTGTGTTTATATTTCAGGCCTTTATTAGTTGATTTAACTATTGAAGAAGGCACAAGACTGAAAGTAATCTACGGGTCAGCGGACGGATTCCACGCCGTCGACCTCGACACTGCCAGTGTATACGACATTTATATTCCGAAACATGTGAGTTTACCATAGACAAACCCATTTTTTTTTTTTGGAATTTCCCTACGCTGCTACCTTTCACTCCTCGCCGAAAGCCTTCCACCTTGGTGTGCCTTATCATTTAAGGCCAACTTAGAGATTAAAGAATAGTTTTTATCTCGATTTTTCACCACAACAATTCACACATTGAATAAGTTAGCAAACTAACGAGTACCAGTAGATATTTTATTGTATGATGCTGAAATGATATTTCAAAATGATTTAATCATTCCTCATATTGATATGTGTCATAGAATGTTTGTATTAGAACCATTATGCGAAATAGCACCGTACTTAGTGCATCCTGTTTATAAAAAAACAATATTAGAATTAAAAGAATGTTTAATAAAATGAAAACAGTAGAATTGATTTACTGTTTTTTATTATATTCAGGGTTATAAAAAAACCATAGGTGTGTGGAAGCCAGTTATTCCTTTGCCTGTAGTTCAAAGGAATAATTCCCCCACCCAATTATGGCAAAATATTTTTTTAATAGTTTCTTGCTGTTTTGTTTGCTTTTTTGAGGTTTGAGTTTCATTTGAACTTTAATTAACTGTTTCTATAAAGACAGTGGTATAACTTTCAAATTCGAAATAACTCTTCTTTATAAAGTGAATATAAACAGTTAGTATCTTCAGTTACTACCTGGCATGCATTGTTGGTTTAGTAATAAATATTACTGGCATCAAATATTATTCGTCGAATATACCCGATATTAAAAAGATATTAAACCGATCCGTGTACGATAATACCTACGTAAAAAAATAAAGGAAATGGGTTTAGGGTTCCGCAGGAAAAAATAAAAACCCTTAAAAAAATTTAAAATAATATCTTTCGTATTTTCAAAAACGACATACACGCGGGCGGGCGGAGCCGCGAGCAAAAGCTAGTAATTATATATTCACAATTTCGATTTTCTTTTGCTGTTGAGGTTTTTTATGGGAAAGGCATCGTTTATTAGGTTTTCAAAGGTTCTGATTGCATTGTTAAAATGCATTTTTGATAGCGGATGCGCATTTCGATTTACTGTTGCTGATTAAGTTCCCTTAAATATAACGATCGTTGATTAGATCTCCGATGACTCTGATAATTTATTATTGAATATCGAATGTCTTATCGTATATTTGCATTTCAAATTCCGATTGTAGATATTGATTTCCATGCTTCATCAACATTAGAAAAAACCTTATCGACTGGTTATCTGTCTGGGATTACTGCAATCAGAAAAGTATCTAAAGATGCTCTTGATGAAGATGCTCTTATCAGGGTTGATGAAGAGATATTGAAAATATCAACAAAATTTAAACGTGGCGAAGCTGCGGTAAAGGCTGTGAAACAAGCTTATGACAAACTGCGCGGCATGGGTTATGGGACCATGGTTTGGGCTTTACCATAATTTTAATTGTTGTTTTAATTAGACCATAACAGCTTGCATCCACCCTCTCAATGGAAATATTAACTCCTAAGTAGATCCTTTTTAGTTGATGTAAGGCCCTTATTGTAATTTAAATTTTTATTGCTTGAGAATTCTCTAGACCAGGGAAAGACGACTGCAATGATTATTTTAAATATCTTATGTAATCATTTGAATTTTTTTGTAATTCAAATTATACAAATGTTAGTCGAAATAAAATTAAAAGCTAACAAAATTGGGAATGTCTAGGAATGAAATTACAATTTTTTTTTTTTTTTATTAAATGCTCCATAAACGTAGGCTATTAAATTGTGAAAAGGCAGCTAGGGTGTGATTAAGCTCAGATTTTAGACAAGGCCTTTCAACTAATATCGCAGACATTCTCGGGAATGATAAGTCTAAAATCAAATCAGTTGTAAAATTCTTAAAGGAAAATGATTTGTTGGTGACGTGCTAACAGAAAATTAGCATTTACATTGGAAATAAAATATGATACGACAAGAAATTGCGGAGACATAAAGAAAATTACGTAATCGTATAGAAAAACCACTAATCTCTCTAAAGTGCAAAGATAACCATATACATACGTAGCTAGGGCAGTGAGAACTTGTCCCACAGCATCTATTGAAGTGATACTATACCGAACTCCTCCATTTTGATAGAGAGAGCACAGCAAAAAGGACCAATTTGTGAATAATGAGAAATCGGAATTGAAACCTAGAATTGGTTTTTGACAGAAGACCTGTATACCATATATATATATGGTATATGGTACATATATATGGTATCAAATCCCAAAGCAGAACAAATCCCGTCAAATCACACTTCACCCATCGTTACAAAAAAAATGATTTCCTGTCCTTTAGTATCCTTAAATAACATCCCTCTGGTTTACTAACAAACGCTCTAAGCTCCCAATTAATTTACTTTTCTAAACTAATTATATCATTTATTTACCATTTCGCCAATGATTACTTTTATAAAACCTTTAAAATCAATGGCAGAGGTGATTTAAATGCAACTATCTGAAGATCAATATGATCAAATTATTCAAAATATTGCTAAGAAACTCAAACAAGCTAGAAAAGAGCGAAAGTTAACTGTTTTAGAGCTATCTTCAAGATCTGGTGTGGCAGATAACCATATTAGTTTTATAGAGAATGGGTTATCCCGGCTTAGTACCTGGGTTCGCTTAAATTGCAGAGAGTGCGGCTGTGAGGTGAGCTAATATGAAGGGCTGCCGTCGTTGTCATGGGACCCCCACAATCTCTGCAATCTCAGAGCTAAATCACTCAGTGACATTAAGCGGGACCCACTGTTTTACGTGCCCTCCAAAACACGGAGTACGTTGGATATTCGAAAATCAGTGTTAGTGTCAACCACCTATCACCCGGCAGCGGGAAAAACTGCTTAGCCTAGTGGTCGACTCAAATGCCAACTCCTAATTAAGCTACGACCTTCTCACTAAGACAAACAAAATTATCACTACGACAAGGCTGTCATAATTAATGCGACAAAAGAGAAGATGCTCGAAGACTATACGGATGAATAACCTTTCCATAGTCGTGCTCAAAATTAGCTCTTCTATCATTTTAGGGTCATTACGCGGCAAATTATATACACGTGACCTTTATTTTGTATTAATAGCAATTATACACACATGGTCTTTATTTTGTAGATAGTCTCACGACGGCGGTGCAATAAACTTCAATTATGTTCTTTATACAACAATTTAACCCACCTATTTGTTAAGATCTTTCTATTTTTAAGGTTTGTTGCCTCTTTGTATAAAAAAAATTTATGATTCAGCAACACATTTCAAAGTTTCCAACATCAAATGACTCGGCGTTTTATAAGAAGAAATATTGCATCGGTATATACCGATATACGTATTTACACTGTAAACATTGTGGGTTATACGTCACAAGCACATGTTAAAAGGCGTATAAAGGAAAATACACATTGTAAGCATACGATAGGATCATAAAATGCATCCTTGAAGGAGACCGTAAATCTTAAAAACTCAATAAAAGTTACTTCAAAAGGTACGGTGTTGTAAATTGCAACAGTAGCTTCGATAAATACGCATTTTACGAAGAATAAAGTAACTTTCATTACGTGAGGCATTTTCATTATTTCTCAAAACTTTCATAATTTAAGTCACCATGAACTTTTTTCTGATCAGTATAGTGTCCCACTGCTGGGCAAAAGTCGATGGCCATTGGTTGTTACATTGCCACATGCCCAACCTACTTCCATTTCAACTTGCTGACTTATTCTCCACATTAATTAATCCAGTCATGGAACGCAGCGTGATGTTGCGAACTCGGTGAATTCTTTTAACACCTAAAATGTTGCGTTCCATGGCTCTTTGGCAAACCTTGGACTTCTGCTCTCCGGTTAAAGAGCTGTTAATAAGAACCTCTTCCTCGCGTAAGATCGGCCTGAAGCGGCGGTAATGCTGTCACGTGAAGTGATGGTATTGTTGTCGCGTTTCGTTCGGTTAGTGAGAATTCCCAGTGGCCCAAACCTCTTGCTCTTACTTCTGCGAGCCGTTTGGTGGTGCAGATGTCCATGGTATTCACTCACCGCCTGCTCGTTTGGCCCTTGTGATATAAAAAAAGTTTTTTAATTGTCTACTAGGCCATATATAAGAAGAAAAGAATGGTCCTATTCCATGTTACGTTCCAAATATTTTCAGTTTACATCTGGGTTAATAAAAACAAAGGGAAAATATCATGTCAGTCTGTGGATGTTAGATAAAGTAGAACAAAAATGTAATTTCATAATTGGACAAGACTGTTAAAGGTAAATTTGGATCAACAACTTCCCCGTCAAAATGTACATTCATAAGCAATGTCTTGAGTTTGTTTTCTTTGTTCCTGATATTTCGTAGAAATTCTTTCCATTATTCCTTTTTTATAATCTCCGCATATTCTTTTGCTTGACTATTTGCAATTTTGTGACTTTTGAACACTAATTTCCAAGCTGAGCTGAGCTGAGCTATTGATAAGCTCGAGTTACGGCGTCTGTGCTTGAATTGTTGAAGCCAATACTATAGTCGCACACACTCCCCACACAAGCCTTGAATATATTTATTAGTTTGCAAACAAAAACCACTTAAACTAACAATTGACTCAAATACCGACAACTGATTAGGCGACGAACTCTTTATAAAGTTATATACAATTATTAAAAAAATTCGACGTTATAAAAAGACCCTTCAATTTTATTTCAATGTATATACATTGCAATATTATTTGTACATATTTCTAAAGTGATCTGCATCCAAAACTTAAGTTACCTACAGACGTTGAATGAATCGCTACTGTTGCTATCGAACCATCTAGCTTAATGGCAAAAGGACCGGTTTCCCGAAGACGCGAATGCAAGTTCAAGAAACATTACGTTTATATATTCCTATTATTTATTATACCTGCAGATCTATCCAGCTTAAACTGGTAATCATCATAATAGTAAAACCCATGGCCATAAGAAATATTAGACCAATGTGAACGGTGGGTTTCATCATTTCGTAACTCCTACGGCCGTTCTCCACAATAAATCATAATTTGATAGACACAAACAATGATATTATACAAAAGTGCACAATTTGGGGCAGTTAAATTAAGTCAATTGTAGCTGTTCCGTTTGATCGGATTTTAAATTAAGGACCACTTTCACTATTGAATCGCCATTTAAAGTCACGAAAAAACGTGTGCTTGTGTTTCTTATTGAGAATTACACCAGCTATTGTATTTTTTTGTTTTTAGAGGCTTATGTTCCTACCCGAATGTCGCACAATTAAACATAAACTGACCTAACTCAAAAAAGCTGATTTTTGGGAAGTCGATAGAAACGGTGTACGAGCTTAGATACATTTTGTCCCTTTGACCTTCCTTTCTAAGACCAACCTTCGTCCAAAGACCAGTTCTAAATAGATTCCTTTTAGAGCTAAAGCAAAAAATAACGTTCTAAGGACGGCTTAGTTACGTGACCTAAACACGTCATACAAATATTTAGGTTTCCAACAAGCACGACAAATTAACCAAAAAGAAACCAAGAACGACCTCAAAAAAAGATTTAAACACCGCCTTAATATCCTGTCCCGATCTCAACTAAATTCCCTTAACTTATCTAAAGCAATAAATAGTTATGCAATTCCTATACTAACATATTCTTTTGGAATAATAAACTGGCCTCAAGGTGAACTCCTGAACCTGCAGCGTCTGATAAATGAATCCAACTTTAAATGTATCTATATTTAAAGGATTTATAACTACTTATTTTTTACTTGTAATATACTTTTGGTTTTACTTAACACGAAAAGACAGTGTTGTTCCTTTTATAGATAGAACATAGTGCTCATAGTGCTACATAGCCCAAAATACTAATCCTATTTAAAGGATCTATTATTTCGTTGCGTGTGGGTAGACTAAAATAGATTTACGATGATAACATCCCCGGGCTTGGACCCTGTGCTAACCAACAGTGTAAGGATGCTGCATTCATTGTATTAAAGTCTCTCAGCATCTCTCATTGTGAAGACTGATTATCAGCGATTTTCCGGTTTACTTGAGGTAAACCAATACTTTAATAAGAAATGTTAATAAGAAACATTAAAAGCAAGAAAAGTTAACTTTCCACTCAAGTTCTAGGTGAGGCATAGGGTAGGCAACAAGCCAGTTGTTTGCACTGGACACCTCTGCGTTGCCTTTCTTTCTCAGTTTTATTTATTCTAAATTCTGCAGTCAAAGTCAACCTAAAGTTCAAGAAAAATAAAAAGATACCTTAACTATTCCTTTGATCTAGGTATTATAGACATGTATGTTTAAATACACTCACACACCTACATAGTAATGTACATATATTTTTAGGCCGGTGAGACCCGTTAGTTATCTTTTTTTTCCCCCTTCAAGAAGGTCTTCAACTTCGACAGGCACGTCCTGAATCCGAATGCCCGTCATTATATGCTTTAATTGTCCTAATGGCATTAATGCAGGGACACCTTCCACTAGACCAGGTTGCTCCAAGCCCCGTCCAACCTTCCGTCCCTGCTGTGTCCAGGAACATTGTGAAGCAGAGCTTTGGTCCTCCCTTAGTCCCTGGCACTGTGAGAAGTTGGGCTCCATTGAAAGGTGATGATGGTCTCAGCATGCACCTTAAAGTGAGGTGATGGCTAGCCGGCATCAGCCACTGATTGAGTTGCTCGTAGTCTCTACATCCCTCTGCCCTGGTGATGGGCTAAAAATTAGGCTGAAACGTTGGTATAAATAAAATAAGTTATACTTATTTTGTGTAAAATTTGCTGCACTCCCTAACCATTTTCAATTCCTATAAAACTATAGATATTTTATATTTATAACAAGTTTAGCCTGCTGTGCATTGAGCGATCGCACCTAACTGGTGGGACTGAATCTTGTATATTTTCTGTTCTTTCAGTTTCTAATATAAGGTATAATTTTGAAAATTATGCAAATTAGTAATAATTACACTATTGAAAAAAGATAATTCTAACAAATCCTTTTTTAAAAGTAAACATTTTTAAGAAATTTTTAATTCTATCAGTCATTTTAAGTCATTCTAATAAACGCTCTTATCTTAATACATTATTCAATCATTCTTGTTATAAATATTTTTATTATAATGTAAATAAATAACAAATAATATCATCTATCTTGTAAGATTACTTCAATAGTTTTATAAATGTAACATATTTTTGAAGTAATAATTAAATTACTATATTTTGGATTAAATGTGTGTCTCAAGAATAATCTCTGAATAACAGTGCCGTTTTAGTGACCGTGCCAAGCCGTTTATGGTTATGGCTCCCTCTTCATTCATTGTGTGTTGTTACTGTTATGTACAATGTTATGATTATAAAATGTAGGGTACTTTTTTACTTTATTAAATAATAAGACTTTGATCAATTGTGTAACCAAAGAAGGGCAATTAATTAGTCACAGAAATTGTTATACTACTATTTGAAACTAATATATGTATATATGGCTTTGTTATTTTAAGTTATTTTGCTATTTTGTATCTATAAACTTAATATTCTATTAGTAATTGAAATTATTGTATCAAACCTTCTTGCTGTGTTTATAATTGTAATTTTTTTTTCTTGTTATTTATTTATTTTTTGTTTACTTTTTTATAGGGATGTAGTACTTGCGCACGATCAGAATAATCTGGTTTTCGAATTTGCCGACCTGTCGTACGGCGACCGCGAGGCGCAGAAATATGTATATATGCTCGAACCGGTGGACAAAGATTGGAACCTGCCGGCATCACGATCCAACGGAATAGCATATTCGAATCTGAAATACGGAAGTTACCGTCTCGTGGTGGCATCGCTCGACGACAGCGGAAAGCCGTCAGGTGCAAGGTACACGCTTCAACTGTGAAAATGATTTATACAGAATGTCTAAAGCAGACTGTAATGGTTCCTTTATAATAATACTGGAAGTTTGAGACCTCTAATTAGATAGGAATAAAGGAAAGAGACGGAGTAAAAGGATATAAAGGTAGATGGAGAGGAGAGAAAGGATGCATGGATGAAGGATGGACATTACTGTCACGGACGAAGCAGGGGGAGTGACAATAGCAGCTAGGGTATACCGGGGCCGCGTACCCGTATTGGATCTGACGAGCTATCGGACAGATAATAAGGAAGATCCACCCCCAGGTTTCATTGTTCCTGGCATCTCTTTAAAAAAGAACCTTAATGATAGTTGAACGTTTTACGGACCCCAAAAGTTATTTCAATAACCGTTTAAATTGGTACAAACAGCCACATATCAAACCCGGTTCACACCCCGCATACCAATACAACGCTCTAATAGATTCTATTAACCAATTCCATTTAATAGAATGTTCCCCACAATTGGGCAAATCAAATTGGTCCAAGTTATAAATCACGAATGAATCAGCGGTATTTTTATTGGACCCTATTATTGCTATATTTATACTGTTACCCGTGACTATGCGTGCAATCCAATGGCTTTGTTCGATTTTTGAGGGTTTTTTTTTGTGCGGAACCCTATCCTATTTTTTCTCAAAAAGGCCTTTGTTATTCTAACTGCTAGTGACTGTTACCGGAGATTGATTGACGATAGACAGGCGAATATTTTAAATAACATTGTTGATCGATGAATGGATGTTAGCTATCATTAGAGAATATTTAAAGAAAAATTAATTGTTTTCCTTCCTTATGGAAGGAAAACAATTAATTAGTTCTAGTTTTTAATAAAAGTCAACTGCAATTATTTGCAGTTGACTTTTATTAAAAACTAGATTTTTCCCACGACTTCGTCCGCGAAAAATTGCGAGAGCCCTTTTGCCTTACTCAGAGGGCTTAGCTCGGACATATCGAACCGTTGGAGTCGAAAAAAAATTCGTGCTAGGTCCTAATCGGAACCTCCTTAGTGTCACGCTGGTTGTATTAGCATTGATTAAAAGCTTGACACGATAAAGACTTAACTCCTGTGGGCCTAGCAAGAATATTTTCATCCTAAATACAGTCGAATGTTCAAATTCGACCGGTGCGAAATGTTCTTGATAGGGCCTCTGGCCCTATCGAAAAATTTGTTCATCGCATTTCTACTAAATATAGAGTACCTCCTTGCCAAATTTCGTCTTTGTACGTCCCGTGGTTTTCGAGATTTCGTTTTATATGTTGGATTTATAATCCTATTCTTCTATCTATATAAATAAAAATAAACGTTTCTAAGTGCAACGGCTCGGTCAATTCGGCGAATTTGATTTTCGTATATTCTTTAACATTCACGGAAAGTTTTCAAAAAGGGGAAAAAAAATTTAATGTACTTTTGATAGAACGAAGTCTGTCGGGGAAGCTAGTATACATAACATATTTTAAAAAAATAGAATTACGGTCGGTGTAATCAGCCTACCTTATCTTCGTCCTCCATTTCACCCTATCCTCGATCTCAGGTCTGAAAACCTTGCACATTCTCATATCATCTCATATAATCTTGCCATCATTTTTGGGTTTCCCTTGAGATCTTCTACCTTGGATATTCATTCCTTACACAATTCAATGGTATCCTTAGGATTCCATTGTCTTATTTAAATCCGGAGTTTACGCAAAGAGTTAAACTCCAGTCGTGCGTCACACGTTTTTTGTTTTAAGTTTTTGCAGCAGATGTACACACGGCCCAACGTATGTAATGGTAAGTAATTTGGCGTATGTCTTTTGTTTGTCACGAACCGAGCGCCGATGTTTAATTGCGTCTCGTAACACGGCGCGGTTACTGTTATTTTTATTGCCGCCATTATGTTCACGCCATCTTACGCGTTACGCGGAATTGTGCGTAATCCGGTGAAGGGAGATTGAAATTAGTGGAACAGTTTTGTAATATTTTACCCACTACTACCGCTGGCAGCCCACGATATCCCACTACTGGGTATATCCATTAATTCTTTATTTACATCTGTCTCTTACAATCTGCAAATGGCAAGTCAACCTACTTCACCTATCATCAAACCTAATTTAAGTAAATCTAATCTATCTTCCAACCTAAGCAACTACCTATCTATACTTAATTTTTCCAGTTAGATCCTAATTTAGATATATATAATTGCGCCCCTATCATAAATGACCATTAAATCTTTTCTTTCCGTATCTAAAGGAAGGTTTCTGGAAAGAAAGGCTTCCAAAAAAGGGTGGCCGATAGCTGCCAATCATTCTTTTACATAAAACAACGTCCGTTTTCGTTTTTGTACGCTAAGATCTTTTACACTACGCAACTCCTTTCATATGCGCGTTTCATCAATTAACAGAGTGATTCAAGAGGAAGGTTGATTATGTACGTATAATACTTTCATACATATCTGCTTTTCATCCATGGAAAGTCGAGGTGAATTGCTACGTCTACTATAAAAAACAAATATGTATTTATTCACTTTTATATATAACTGAGCCGTGACCAAAACTTAAATACCTGTCAAATTTTCCGTCGGATCGCTGATGCGTCACCCACTTGCTATTGTTAAACTAACCAGTGCCCGCGGTGTCACGTGTCATTAGCCACCACAGGTGAGGGTTTGATTGATGACGACCGATCACCATTTAATGGCGCAACCAGGCGTGGCGGGTTTTTATTGAATAAATGGCGCTTGGCTACTACCTATCGTTTAATCCGAGTCGATACTGTTTGTGGTTTAGGCATTGGGGTTAAAAGGAGCAATGAAGTTTTTATTCTCTTCTATTGATAAACAACATCTAGAGTATCTATAAATATATTTCGTAATTTATTCTAGAATTTTTAGTAAGTAATTAAATGCAACCATTTCTCATTAATTTAAAAGTATCAAATGTTCTAGCTTAGCCTAAATTCAAGGATTCAACTTCCTTCCACTAGTTTGATTTGTTCTTATCATTATATCGTCATCAGGTGTATTATGATTTGTGTATTAATACATAGCTCATGTATACATTACGTAATACAATCTAGAGTTGTATAGTTTCGAATAGTTGTTCCAATCGACATCCCACATAACTGAGAAATTCCGTGAAAGCGCCTCCCGAGGCACGTAGCGATGCCAAATACCGTTGTTTAGGGCCTCACGTACCTTTGATCCAGCCCGCCGGTTAACATTTTGGTGACTGTATTGTCTTTAACAGTCATTCCAAGTAACTTTTTGAAAATGATCTTGTTTGATGCAAAAAGCATCATCATAATTTATTTTTCTTCTTCAGACATATTTAACACTTCTTCTAAAATATCTTCCACGTTTTTCAACATTTTCGCCGCTTTCCGACAATTTTAGCACGTTTTCGTCATTATTTCGGCATCTATCGGTCATTTTATTGTCATTTTTCACCAAATTCTCGATATCTCTTTATTAACTTTATAACATTTTTTCGATATTTAGAGTATAATTCTCTTTGAAGTTTTGCAGATATCTTTGCGATAAAATTTGCCATTTTTTCGGCTAGTAGCCACTAATGCCTAATTTATGGTTATTTTATGCCCTGCGTCGGTGAGGAAGGGCCAGATAAATTGTGACCTGGGCATTATGTTGCCTGAAAGGTAGCCCCCAACTCCTTTAGTGTTTCTTAGCACTCTAAGTCTACCTTAAGCTCTACTTATTATCAGTCTTAGAAACGTTAGTGCTATTAGAAGAGCATAGAAAATATCTATAATCAATGTCCTTTAGGAACTGTTTGTTTTACAGGTGAATCTGCACCCCAATTCGCGAATATTTACAGCTTTTAAATTTGGAAACAATGTTTTCCAATTTACCAGAGTGCCATTCGGGTTAATAAATTCATTGTCAGCATTTATTAAAGCCATCACACCTATAATTTCTACGGATTGTGAAAACAATATTAAAAATTATGTGGATGATATTATTATTTTTTCAAAAGACTTTAATGAGCATATGAAACATTTAGAAATCATATTTACTCTGTCCTTACGGTAGAGCTCCTTCAAATCAGTCCCTAGTTCTTGATATTTTCTTAGTTTCTCTCCAACAGTTGAGTTGATGTTATCATCGTTCAGGATCACAATACCGATATTTGTTTTCCTCTCTTTCGTCTTTATAAGAAAGGATATCAGATCTATTGTGGCACATATGGTTAGGAATTAAAGATTCATCCTAGGACAGCTTGAGAGAATCTTCCTGAATTAGCCTATTTGGTCTGGATTATATCTAACGATAAAATAAGATAAAAATAAAAACTATATAAGGACCAGAAATAATTATTTTTTGGATTGTCCTATAAATAGAACGCTGGCCTATAATGGGTTAATTTGGTTCTTTGCTAATTTTGTTCGAAATATTAGAGATGAGACCAAATCACAAATCCAAAATGTTTAAATACATAAAATATTACTAATTTTCTGCGAGAATCTTTAATCACGCATGAATGAATGCATTGAATCCGCAACAACATTTAATTTATTGGCGAAACAGTTATTCTGGAGTTTCGATAAACGTTTAAGTATATCTTCTATTACTGCAATGCTGTCCTTTAAAGGCATCCCTTTAGCTTCCAGTATAGAGATAGCAGTCGAGATGCACGCCAGATTAGCCCGAATAAAAATTAAATCTTCTCGAATGCCTATTTTTCTCAGAATACCTTGTGCTTCCTCAATGCTCCGAGCTTCTTCAGAATCGAATTGCATAATTCTGAGTTTTTCTTTTAATTTCACAAAAGCAATCTGACACAGCAGTTAATGTAATTCCCCTTATGATTCCCCGTAAATTTTCCGATTTCAATGGAAATATGTTCCATTTTGGCCATCTTTTAATTCATTTTGATTAGTTTCGTCGTGACGCCTATGCGTTAATTCGTCTGTTCGTACATTAGCCACAAACAGAGGTGAATGATGGATTTATTAACCTTAATTTTTTCGATTTCTTGCAATACGAGAAAATTTAATATGTTAATGGAATTTGAATGCCGGACATAATGTAGGATGCTTCATTTAAAACGCTCATTTACTGTCTATTGCGGAAATGAACTATACGTATTAAGTATGTTTGACATCACAAAGCTCTCTCATTGCAAATTATGGAGTATCCCTACAGGCAAAGGCGTGGACTTTTGAAGAAATTGGTATTTTATTAAATACATTCCTTACGTTAAAAATTGAGTACCAGGGAAACATAAAACAGGTATTGGTGGCGACTAAATAAACTGTTTATTGAATGCGTTTGGCTGCCCTTTATATAAAGATAAGAGGTAAAGATTGCGAGTCAGTGAGGTTGTGGGAGGTGAACTACTGAACTGATTTTGAAAATTCTTTTACTGTTAGACAGGTACATTATCCCTGTGTGCCAGTGGCTGCTATTTATTTTGGTAGACATATATTTCGATTTTACCTGTGCGAAGCCAGGCGGGGGGATTAGTTTTATATATTCATATAAGAGATATACATATATATTCCCCGAGCGTATCAATGAGCTAACAATCCAAACAACCTCAGCGGCCCGCGTTTAATATGAATTGCTATCCACTGCGCGACGAGGTCGTGACATACAGTGGTACATACCTATACATACAATATGTAGGTACAACGATAAATAAATCGATGACTCCCACGTAAACTGTAGTAACTCCAAATTCCCAGCTTTACAGTAGTGTTACAAAGAAGTAAATTGCATACAAAATTTATCAAAGAATGATGATTTTATATCAATTTACATAAGGATTCCTTTTGGTCCTTTGGAGGTACGGAACCCTAAAATAGTAATAGGTGAATGTAGGTAAATGTGGGTAAATACTACTGAAGAATTATACGTATATGTTGCTCTTATCTGTTAAGTAATACTGCTTACAGATAAACTTTTTTAATTAATAAATACTACTAGGAACAAGAAAACCAGTTTTTTTTTGTTCTTATTAATATGTCCATATGTCTCTGGCATATAGCATTAACGTGAGCAAATAATTCGGTCATATAGGATTGGTGAGAGCAAAAAAGTTGTCATCTAAATTAGTTCCATTGACCGCGGATGCAGGAAGTGGGAGAAGGCGAGGGAACGGGGCGAGCGAGGGAACGCGGCAGCTTTTTGTGATCGGCGGAAGCGCCTGCGTCTATCTACGCGCTAAACTATGTTAGGTCTAACTGGATACAATGGTCTTGATATGATAGTATAGTTATTTGGGACTGTTTTATCGATGTTAGCACTTCGCACCCTGAGCCACACTTGACCATACTTGACACACTTGAACATGTTTAGCAGACGTCAACATCAACACCAGAGGGCCCGCAGATGCGTTGTCGGCCTTTGACGAATGAGTACGCTTTTTTCTTGAAGGTCCCTAAGTCGTATCTGTTCAGAAATATCGAAGCTCCTTGGCACGCTTGGCTATACTTGTCACATATGGCCATACTTGGCAAAATTGGTCATACTTGGCAACCTTGGCTGCACCTGGCAACTTTGGCCATGCTTGGCACTCTAGCCTTGGTTGTTCTTAGCCCCCAGGACCATATTACAAAAAAAATTGGCCAACTTAGCACACTTAGCCAAGTGCGCTGATAGCAGGTGCAGTAGAGCCTGGGGAGAATGATACCACCTAAAAAATTTCTTTTAAAGTCCTGTTGCGTTAAGTTTAACTACATACAATAATCTGGAAAGATGATACTGTTACTTAGGTCTGTTTTATCGGCGTTGGCACTTGGCACAGTTGGCCTTAGATGGCCAAGTATTAAGTTGGCACATTGGGTCATACTTGACCAAGTATTGACTTGGCACACTTGGCCAAGTACGTTTGTTTAAATTTGACCACACTTGGCCAAGTACGTTTGTATAAATTTCACCACACATCGCCAATTACAGTCTTGGCACCCTTGGATAGATTTGGTGATGGCAGGTAAAGCCTAAACGGAATGGCAAACAAATCGTGTCTCCTACTTTTTAAGAATATTAGCACCGATTTGAGACATGCATAAAATCCTCGCTATCAATCCAGATAAGGTTTTTTTTAAAGATATTCTTACGAGTGTCCACGAATGTTGCTGGTTTTGAACCGACTACCTTATGGATTTAAGTAAACCTTCCTTTGGCATAACGAGGCTTCAAATAAAAAAAAAGCCCTCTATATATTCTAACTGCACATTGTATGCCAAAAGTCATATACAGGTACTTTTTTTTTTCACACAGATGTCAAAATAAAACCAATACAGTTATTTCAACATATATAAAGAGCGTGGGTTTAATTTAATTACAGTCGACGAGCTGAGCTGTAATCACACGTGACGGACAAACATAAATTGTATATTCGATAAATATTTATGATGGCACCGAATCGCTTTATTGGTCCGTTGGTGTCTCGATTTTTTTTACCGATTTCTAAAAATAACAGTGATGAATGGACCATTGGCGCAGTTGATAGCGTGGCTTCCTTCCGCTTTGAGATTGTGGGTTCGATTCTAGGGTGGGTATCTGTATAAAAAATATATGTTTGTTGTATGTTACAGCATACATAATACACGCACAATAATACATTATTGTTGTATGTGTGTGTTACCTATTACAAAGGCATTAAGTTTTACTTACGAACACACGACCGTCTGTTTAATCCTTATTAATATTATAAATGTGAAAGTAACGCTCTCTGTTACGTTCTAACACCGAAACCGGTGAACCATTTTTGATGAATTTCCGTATTGAGATAGATAGGATCTTGGAGAAGGACATTGGCTACTTTCAGTCGCGAACATAAATTTTAAATAGAGTTTTAAATTTGTATGAAAGTAGAAGAAAAACTCAGATGAAGACGCGGGTTTAATCTAATAGTCCTATTTATTTATTCAGATATATGTTAATACATCGAGGAGGTTGTGGCCTAATTAGGCCTTCAGTCAGTAGTTCACTAGGCATTCAGTCGATCGCTAGGTTAAGTAGCTGTTGCTGCTATCGGGAGATGGATGGGCACCGTGTTTCGGCCATGTTCCTTGGATAGAATTAGAGTGAAGAAAACAATATTCGAACCCCGAACGATTCGTCGACATCGTGAACGCCTCGGGCGAGATATCGATGAACTCCGCTGACGGGTCGTACCGATCGCTGATTGTAACCCCGTCGGCGGCGGTTCGGGACGCACTCACGATACCTTTGCCGTGTGTCCCCTCGCCATCACAGTCGTGGGCGACGTTGGCGAACAGGTACACCTTCTCGTATAGCTGTCGACTCTCGCGGTTATGTCGATCAACATGGCTGGTGACCTAACATTTCGGCTTGGCTCTCGGAGTTTGACATTTGATAGTTTAAGAGCTTTTAACGTTAAAAATCTTAGCGTGAAATAAAGCGAATTATTTAGCTGATATTGCGTTGCATAGCCAAGAGGAATCAGCGCTGCAAGTTTATAGGATATGATTGATATATGATCACCAAAGACAATATGTATAATAATATATAGAAGCATTACGAAGTTAACAGTCTCAAAACGAACATAAAAAGAGGAGGGCGACATATCAAAAGGCCCGTCCTGTTAACAGATTCCGATTTTTCTGCCTGGCTCCATTAATTCCACATCTCATTAAAAGCTCTCATCAGAACAAATATGTCTCATACAGGCAGGCCTCCTCTATCATCAGATCTGCTGGAATGTCCTCTTTTTGAACAGTTTTCCATCTTTTATAGGTCAAAAAATTATTAATGGGTTTGTAAAACTTCCGCTTTGGCATCATTTGTGAGTTTGTGTGTCAGGAAGTCGTAGGCTTACGACGAAGCGACATTACATTTAAAAAAAAAATATTAATTAGAACGAAATATGGATATTTATGAAAATAGACATACAGTAATCTATTATTAACAAAAAGAAATATTCAGGACACATAAGTCCAGAAATTTATGTAAGAAATAAAATAAATGGTAATAAACATTTTTTTTCTAGGCATCTCTTAATTCAATAACCACCTTATTCCATTATCCAACTTTAAATGTGGCATATGGACTTAACTAAGACATACCGTTCAACTATCGATATAATATTTTGACGGCACTTGCGATGCAACGATCTGTATATAAAATCAAGTATAAGGTACTATTACAAAGATACACAGAACGTCTTACCGGTATTTCAAACTGAAACGAAATATATACAGGTACCTATTCTATAAAACTGAAAATATGTAAGTAATGGATTTTATCTAGTTTATATAATCAAAATTATTTCATATAGGTTACAAAAAATTTCATGACTTGCTGGACGCCCAAACTTACTGGTGCAAACATTACAGACAGAAACATTACCACTGAATCCGACAAGGAGATTGAAACATCTCTGGAGCAGGGATCTACTAGAGAGAGACAGACGCTAGGAGTGCCTTCAATGGGAGTTTTCTCCATCCACGCTTCCTTGTGAATCCCCGAGGGGAGGTTTTCAAATGAAGATCACATGTACATAATGTGCCAAATGGCGTTGGGTGTCACGGCTCTGTACCAAACTTACATTGGGATTGATGGCAAATCATAGATTTCGAGTGTTTGACCAGGATGATTTAACATTCAGGAATCCGATTAAAACAATCACCGAGAAGGACCAAGGTCTTATCTAGAGGTTGCAATTTGTTCGATGTATCCAGGGGCAAAGTTAAGATCCCTTTACCGTTTAAACGACAATATTGAATGGCTTGATATGACAGGGATTTGTGGTTATCCGTTTTCTAAAACTATAACTAATGTAACAACTGTCTATAACAACCAAAATAACATTAAATTATTTAAACCAGAAATAAAATATCAAGGAGTATAAACATGAACTCCGTAGCTATTCTTATTACAGTTCTATGAAATTGTTTTGATTTATTGAGTTAGCAGTAGGTTAAACCAAATAATAAATTGAAATAATGATGCTGCAGTACAAGGTTTATATTAATTACCTATAAACCAAAATAAATTAATTCCTTACTGAATGAACTTTTCGGTTTCCGATTTAAATATACCTCGATTTTAAGACCGCACTATATTGTGGTTGGATTCGGTACGGTTAACCATTACACACTTGATATGGTTTTAAATTATCTTCCGGTTTTCCGCTTTTAAATGTATCGTTTTATTTTTATAAGCGAGCAACGGATTAATTAATGTTATTTGAACAGTCCATACACAGGCACAACAGAGGAACCGCAGATATTTTTCCGGTCGATTTTTAACTGCGCTTTCACAAATGACTTTCTGTACGCTTTCCTATTGTCTATAAAATTATAATAAGCTATCTATAGTGGTTTACAAATTACTATGCATTAATTTGTTTATTAAACATATTGTGGTAAGAGGTTTCTATGTACTTACAGTTTATACTTTTAACAGAAAGTCACTAACCATTTACAAATAAGTGACTAGTACTTGGTCTACTCGGTGTTTGAAATGTAATGTAACTTTGGGCAAGGCGATTTCATTTATTTCTTGAAATATTTATTTATAAATTTTTATTTTATTCAATTTATTAAGTATTTTACGTTTAAAGTAAATAGAATTGTAAATTCATTTTAAAGTTCGATTATGCATATATAGATGGAGATAAAGAAGTTCTACTTCACTTTTTTTTTCAATGATTGAATGTTTTATTTGAAGATGTCACTTACTTGTGGGATTGATCCTGTGTATCCACAAAGTGACTTTTGTAACAGTTCCACCTCTGCTTTGCTCCTGTCGTTCTTCCTCACCAGGTCCAGTAGTGTCTTGCATTCATATATAGATATACATTGGCCCAATTCCCCGTTCGTTGATGAGCATTGTGATTCTGAAAACGATATTATTGTGTCATGCTACTTTCTAAATAAGACAGATTAATTATCTAAGTCTAGAGACTTAGGATAATTAATCTGATTTGATAATTGTAATAATATTTATTATAACAATATTCAATTCTCGTTTAGACAAATAAACTTAAAATGTGCTATTCTCTAGAGACACTGTGAAACAATTAAAACTATAAATATGTTAAATATTTTTTCTACTAAAATATTTTAATTGTAAATGTGAGTTTCTTTACACGTTGTTTTGTTTACGGGGAATTATTGTGCCATTATATGACATAAGCAAGAGATGTTAATAAAATGGCCAAGAGCTTGTCAAGACGCGCTTTTACAGAAGGGTTCCGTATCTGATAACTTTAACAGTAGACAATAAACTCAGTAAAAAAAAACTGAAGCAAAATTTTTAATATAGGAATTATAAATAAGTAAAAGAAATAAGATTATTACATACTATTGGTTAAATTGGTTTTGAAAACTCTACGTATGAAGTCGTGTGCATTAGTTAGTTATCACGGTAAACTTTATCTTATTGAGGTAATTCAATTATTTTATATAAAACACTACATAATACATTCGATTCTAAGTACCTTCACTCTAGGTTACACTTTAATAATTCTTGAATAAATTGCAGACATATGACTACTTTTAACATTTATCTCTGATTCAAAAATCAGATCAGCGGACAACGAATTTATTGTAAGCTTATGCTAGCCATATAATAAAACCTTGTCAGAGTTAGAATTGTTTCATCCCTATCTACCCATATTCTATCTGCTGTTAGGAATATATATATAGGTTTTATGTACCTACTAAGCATAACACAATGATCATATATCTATCTTTTATCTCTTCGTAATTTTTAATTAATTCGATAAACATATGTAGGTATTGATTTTCAAGCTTTAAAATTAAATTAGAATATTTTGTATCAATTGAACTTCTTATACTGGGCTCTGGGCTGGATTGTCTATTGTACTGTTACCATAATATCAATAAAATAAAGAGTTAAGTGATCAGAATAGTATAAGTAATGCACAATAACGACATTTTCTGTATAAATGCAGAGCTTCTCGATTTGTGAGATACCGTTACAAAAAAACCTTCTGTATAAGCTAACGCCGATTCGTAACTGAATCTATTATTTTTTACTAGATCGTCGTCAGCCAATGACGGAGGGGGCAGGGTCAGTCAGGGGCTACCCGAAATAGAGGATGGAAAAGTATGAATTTTAAATACAGAATTTATTTCAAAAAGCGGAGAATTACCATTTTTTGAAATAAATTGATTACAGCATTACAACGATAAAAAATAACGTTTTCGTCCTATTTTTGAAGAAATCAGACAATAATCTCTAATGTTTAATCTTAACTGCTTCTAATGAACAAGCCACTATATGACTCAAATGATACAATAATATTTAATTATTATTCTAATCTATATTACGTAATATTTCAATCACTCTGCTCGAGGAAGGTCTGCTCACTCATATTTCTTCTCAATAAAGAATTTCAAGAATACTTTTAGATATTACTATTATTCTCATATTATATTCAAGTTAAAACAGCAAAGCTGAAGTGGATGAGCCGATATCGCGACTACTTGGATGCCCATCAGTGACCGCCGAACGACCAGGCAAGGAAGAGGTCGCGTGACGATATGGTTGCCTTTGCGAGCAAGTTGTATATGAGATTAGCTCAGGAAAGAGGTAAGTGAACCGAGAAGGGGGAGGCCTTTGCAGCAGTGGGATATAATAGGCTTATTGAAAAAATGTGGCCACGACCACCGTGAATCGTGATCGTCTATATTAAAACAAAAAGATAACCGCGAAGTGGCCAGCTTCTAATCTATCCGCGACAGTGTTACGTTTCGCACGGTGTTGTTTGCACTCATTAGAATGTGTGTCGTCATAATTATTTGACTTAAAATTACTTCACTAAAAATTTTAAAATCGCAAGAAAACACTAACGTAAACATTGACATAAACTATGTCAAAACGGCCGCCAAAACCTTTCATTTCATGATATAAAGCACTAAAACAACCACAGATACTAAAAGTTATAGAAAAATACCTAATATTATGATCCATTTTACGTATTTGCAATTTTTTTATACAAATTTTAAAAATTAATTTAAAATAGTTTGACCTCCCCCCGGCAGCTAAAATTGTATTGGAGGGTCGAGACAAATCCCCTTGATCCTCCCACAGTAGATGAATCCTCAAATTCAGGCGACTCGATTTAAGATCCAACCCTTTTAAATAATTTTTGTAGTTATGTGAATTAGTATATATACAAAAGTTATAGATTTTTTTTTCTACAACCTAGCCATTAATTTTCTTTCATGGACTGGTAGTTTTACCGAAAATCGAGATAAAACGTTTTTTACCAGAACACGAAACTCCCCTTTTCCAATGGGTTTCATCCCATTTTATCTTCACTGGTTTATATGTCATTATGTCACACGCATGAAATCGCAATAATAAGGCCACACCAAATTCGCGCAGTCCTAGTCTACTGAGTCTCAGTTAAAATAATATAATTAAAAACTGAAGATATTTTTTATAGGTATACCTATTTAGTTTTATAATTTTTGGAAATAAAAATTAGGTGTATGAAATTATTAACCGACTACTGATTACGGTTTTAACGACCCAAAGTTTTAAAGCTATCACATGGACGTATGTCCATATGACACCCGTTTAAATAAATTTAAATTAACTAAGAATTTTAATATAGCTGTACTCGAATTTCTCAGAATAAAAGTAGTTTTAAAATGCATGATAGTTAATAAACTCACAAGTAAAAGTTCCTAACATGAATTCAAAATTCATTACAAAACAGAGGTGGGACTGTTAGATGAAACTAGATAGATGCTACAAAGATAATTTTCAAATTAAGTTCATGTTTCATATTTTTTTTCCTTTAAGGGAGAAGTATTTTTTGTCTTATAAAGTATCTTGATATTAATTGAGGCTGCAAGAGCATTGAGCAACAACGGCTTATCCATGAGTTGAAATTTTGAAATACTGTCAGATTTCTTGAAAAAGTTGAAATGCAATTAAATTATCTTGATTCTCATCTCCCAATAAATCAAGAAATCATTGTTAAGTCAAAAGTACAAAGACAACATATTTTAAATGTAAATACACTTGACTTGACTTTTAAAAAAATATTGTTGTATCCTATTGGAACCTGCAACAGTATTGACAATATACTCTGATGATATCGCTTTTTACACAACTGCAAGCTCTGAGGATCTTGTTTTCAACGGCCTGCAGCTTGTAACTGATGCACTGGCCTTAAATATGGAGTTTGCTTCTCAGCGACCAGATTTATAAAGAGGCGAGGACAAGATAATATATAGGTTCAAGATACTCCCCTTTCCTTGAGCCAGACAGTAAAGTATCTAGGAGTTACGAATGTCAACATTTACTAATTTCGAATTTGACGGAGGGGAAAAAACGGACAGAGCAGTTCCCTATATTATCGGCCCGATATGTTTTTCCTTAATTTGCTAGAATTTTGCGCGTTTAATTTTAAAATTTATATGTCGTTTCCGTTGCTGCTGCATAAAACTGCGAACTATTACCTACTCGCCTATTAACTTAAAGCAAAAGCCAGTATAAAAATGTCTAACCTCAAATTAGTAAGGAGGGGGGTGCAATAGAGAATGAAAGTTTCTCAAAACAAACTCGCGAGGACCAACAAGTAGTAAATAGAAAATATTTTTGCACGTTGAAGATATTAGGTATTTATTATACCAAATAAGATATTTTTATACCATATTATTAAGCCAAGGCTTAATTACTACTAAATATCAGACAATAACTGGACGCTGATAAGCAATACTATGTCAAGCCACACGGATTCCATTTTGAGAGAATGGCGTTTAAAAATGACACCGATGTCTTGAATTACTTTGTCGAGCATGTTGGTACAGACGATTACTCCAGCTATGAAGAGCAGTATGGTATGCCCTATCTTAAGCAGGTCACACTTACTCAAATGGTTCTCGACCACTTGATTGAGAATGCGAAACTTGCCTCTTAAAAGTTGAAAAAGGAATTGAGTTCTCGCTTTCCTCGTTTGGTAAGCAGAGGATAGAGGATACTCCAAGCCTGATCTAAGAAGCCCGCGTTCAGGTGCGGGTGCGGGGGCCGCCGCGGGCGACGGTCCGGCCGGAGGCGCCGGTGGTGCGGCAGGTGGAGGCGCAGGTGGAGGGTCAGGTGGAGGTTCAGGTGGAGGATCAGGTGGAGGCTCAGGTGGGGGATCAGGTGGAGGCTCAGGTGGGGGATCAGGTGGAGGCTCAGGTGGAGGCTCAGGTGGGGGATCAGGAGGAGGGTCAGGTGGTGGCTCAGGTGGCGGATCAGGGGGAGGATTAGGGGAGAGGTGCCAGCCTCCACCGTACAGGAATTAAGAAAGCAAATAGCTAAATGCGGTGATAGAATATTCCGAAGATATCCTTGCTAGCCCTTATGACGCTTCGGAAGATCTTGAAGGAGCTCTAGCTGTGCTTGATAAAATTTGCTTAAGCTTAGATTCTAGCACTTTAGACAATAGCACATTGCTTCGCTGCGAGAATTTGCTCAACCATTTATACCACCGTCTAAACCGTATCTCCTCCTACAAAAGGGATGTCTTACCTCTGCCCAACTTCATCAGTCGAGGATACTTCACGTGCAAGTTAGTGTCAAAAGGCTCGTCGTAATACTCCAGAAAACAACTGTAATGCACTGTGGGCAGAAAAACAAAACAATGACAGCTCTAAATCATGAAGCTTTAATATTTCATAGGGACAGTGGAAAACACACTTATGACTGAAGCATTCTCAGGCACTGGGGGACCTTCTCCAGGCTGTGTCCATGGGCGCCGGTAGGCACTTCGGTGCCTGCTGTCTGCTCGTCTGCCCCCTTGTAACATAAAAAAAAAACCTTGATAAAAACGGAATTATAGGAACAACTAATGTACCATAATAATATGTAGTTAATGAAGTGATTAAAGATATTGAAATGTTATTTTAGCGATATTTTATTATTTGTTAGTTTTTTTAACTTTATTAACTATTATTAAAATACTAATGTTACTATAATGCTGTTTTTATCGAATTACAAGCGGAATAAGTCATAAATGACAAAATGTTTTTATGATTTCCCAAAAATCAGCTTTTTTTGAGTTAGATCAGTTTATGACTATGCGTGCAATTTGATTTACAATGTATGTTCAATGAATATCATAATCCGTCAACACAAAAGAGGTGTGTTATAAGTTGGACCCATTTGTGTCTATATTATAGCTCCTAAATGGACCGATTAATGTACGCTTTTTCTGTTAGATACCTGACGTCATCGAGAAATAATATTTTTTTATATATTCTAGTATTAGTTATTTTGGGGGTGTTCTAAAATTTTAAATTTTTCAAATATTATTGCAATAAAATTTGATCTCACCGAAATCGAGGCGCCATTTTGGTGGCGAGTACGCGCAATAATTATTAAATTGCTTAACATGTAACGCACACCTAATAAGGTCCCTTCAATAAATGGAAAACATTAATTGCGTTTATAATCTTGAGGCAGCGCGCAGTGAAAAAAAATTAGGTTACCGCCCTTTAGAAGTTAGGCACTCTGCCATTCATCTCGTTGTCCGGACATTGTGCTCAATGCAGGACTGATGAGGAAGTACAGACGCGATGATGTTTTAGCATAAATCAATAATAATAAACAACTCCCCAACATTTTGCCAATGATTGTTATTTTTAAACGGCAAATAATATTTACATCGTTTGAACATTGGATGTCATCTTACAAAAGGTCGTCTTTGTATGCTTGTAATGTAAGATTCGCTTAAGCGTATAGCGAAAAGCAAGGAGGAAGCAACTCACCACAGTTTGGAAATTTTCCGATTCAATAAGCTAATGTGGTTTTAAAGTTATTGATAAGCTACAATTTTTTTAATTTGTATCATGTAAAATAAATAAATATAATATGCTGTCCGGTTATTTCCTATTCCGTAGAATAAATCCATTGCTACCTAAAGTCGTAAAGTAATGACATTCATTGCAGAGAGACAAAGAATACCCAAAGCCAAAACGTTCCTTTGGCCGCACACACCACAATACCACACACACCACGATAGTCTAAGGAGAGCTTTTTTAGGTGTTTTTAAAGCTTTTCGCTATGAGACTATTGACTGAGATATCTAAAAGATTTATTATTATTAATCCAGAAGCGGAACACCGTCATTAGATGAATATTTCACACACATTCATAGTACGTCATGAAGCCACATCCTCTGCAATCTAAGCGGACCCTGGTTAGTACCAGGGTCCGCTTTAGTGACCTAGGAAGAAGAAAAAATTTATAATGACATATAGACTGACTATAACAATGTAAATTAATCCAATAATTCCTTCCTTTCAAAAATGTGTTTACAATTAAACAACGCGTAGGTTTAAATAGTTCATTCATACAAGTATGTCAGAAAAAGCAAGAACATTCTGGAAGCTGACAATGTTGATATTCTGTTAGAAAGTTTACTGACTAATGTAAAGGTCGTTGTCCTGATTTACATTAAGCAAATTTCAAGACTGGCCTTATTTGGTAGACATCACTAGCATTTACCTGAGGCTTCATACGCTTTGACATAAGATCTTTATCTTCTCAATTTGAGCACGTTGCAATAGGTGGCTATACGGAAAAATTATAGAAATTTAGGATGTAGATAACAGGTAAAAATTATCAACAATCATCTATCTGTGTTATCAACTCTCGTAATGCTGAGCGGGGGCGGGCGCCGCAGATATTTTTACTACTGACGCGTATTTCAATGTCCGCACATGTCTGCATGTGGCGTGCACCCACGAAATAATCATTTGTTAAACACTCGCACACAAAAAATGAGGACATCATACACAAAGTGTAAAGGAGCCTGAAAAATATTAGGCTATCTACCTCTATTTAGCTTCCCGCGACCTAAATTGATCATGGGTATTATGACGGAGCCAGACATAGCTTCATTTGAATGATCATTTCAATGATCATGCAGTGTGGCTGGGACTTTGTGTAATTTCTCAAAGTTTTGTAGACTTCAAGGACAAGAATGTACAAACACTTTGAATTATCTCTGGCTACGGCATTAGAACAAAGATACTCTGGTACAATGAAAAATAAGTTACATCATTGAATGTATACCCAACATTCAATTTATTGTTATGAGACTGTAAAAAGCAAAAAATGTTAGTAAATATAGTAACTGTTTGTTTTTAGTAACAGATAATTGATATATCTTTGTATGAACTCTAATTTGAACAAATGATCATAGTTGCAGGATCTGATGTACTCTAAACATATCATTATACATATTTTAATATTAAATGGACATTTAACATTTCTTTTAATCAATTTATCAATATTATTAATAGGTAGATACATAAACTCCGACAAGCCCAAGATGTGACCTACATAGTTTTATTTCTAAATTCACCTATTCCGTAGTCTCAAAATACCTTTAAAATAATCATGATCCTAACTATAAAAACAACAACTATATTTTAACGCCAAATAAATAAAATCGCTGTTTTGCTGGCTTCCTTGTTCCAGCTCTCGCCAAGGTCTACTCCCCGTGCCAACGCCGATGACGCCACCATCATTCCTCTGCAGCTGTTTATACACTAAACGCCCATTACATTCTGTCCCACTACAGATTATTCTCATGTAATTACTCGGGTTAAGAGTAGTAAACAAAAATCAATTAAAATGATATAAAACCTTGTTTTCACGCTTTACATAAATTAGTTGCATCAGTATTATATACTGCGAATTCTTCAGTTACTAATGTATTTGGTAAATTATTGATATATTATTAAGTTCTGCTAGATATTTTTTGCCTTTAAAACAAGTTTTAAATGAAGAAAATATGAAAAACTTGAACGCTGGATTCGAATCTATCATGAAATTTGGTCTAACCTTAAAATATGTCCTTAAAACCTATGGTAGTATGTGCTATAGTTTGTCATTAACTTTGAAGTACCATATGCGAAATAAATATACCTCTCGTCAAAAAACATCGAAACCCTTTCGTTTGACATATAAAAAATGTGTATATTTACACATTTTTTCAGTAATCCTTACAAAAATTACACTTGTTAAGGTGTTTTAACTTTTCTGATGAGATGTATATATTGATAGTTTTACTAACGACCAGCCTGAAGTCATAAGCTTCTAAATATTTTTGGGACTACCTAAATCACGTTTTTCATTATTATAAACTATAAAGGCTAATTCAAAATTCAAATAGCATGAACATTTTTTTAATATTACATTTAACCTTACATAAAAAGTACCAGATATATGGTACGACATCTCTGAAATATGACTACTTTGTTTTTCTTATTCTGAGAATGCATCTCAATAAAAAAAAAACCTGTCTTTAAAACCTTAGGTGGCTAAAAAGTTTTGGCTAATTATGTTTTGAATCAAAACAATAAAATTCCAAGGGGTTGAAATAAAAACCTTTTAATCTTTGAATAATTTTTATTTTAGTATCTCCACAGCAATTATAAGTGATAAGTTTTTTTGAATGTCTTAATATGTGACAATCCATCAGTCATTTTAAATTAAATCTAAACTATTTTACTATATTATGTATTAACACCTGATATTATCACTAATCAAGATTCTTCAAAGACCCAAAACTTACAATCACTGCTTCATTAATCCAAAAATTTACAATTACAAAATATTTACACTCTCATTTTACGCTCCAAATAAATCACAACCTAACTGCTTCCTATACTAAAACGTATAGAAAACACTCAAACATACAAATCACTGCTAACTTAAATATGATTATACATTATTCATTCAACAAATTATCTGCAAATATTATTTATTTTCTGATTTGTGAGATTATGTTTACAATAACAGTTGAACAAATCCAGTCATTTACTGCAGAAGTGCAGACATATTTCCTCAAGTAACAGAACTCTATTCTGCGCATTGGCATAATAACTTAACTCAAACATAAGAGCAAGTTTCTAACATGAACCTATAGGAATGTCCCATTATAACATTTGAGCATTCGAGAGTCCCAAGATCCTCCTCCAGGGTCTATCAAGGTTCGCTATACTCCTAAGTTTCTAATGAGATATCCAAAAGTCTTCGAGGTTCTAATTTGGTAAAGTGTCCATGAGTATTTCTTTAACACCAGAACTAAGACGATCAGGGAATTTAATATCAAATGCAACTAAGAGATCTCCCTTCCGGGTCGGCTCCTTGGGGAATGGCAACCCATATCCAGGGAACCTTTTGACTGTATACGGTTTAACGACTTCTCCTTGAAGATTGACAGTGAGTTTTTCACCAGCCATTGTTGGTACTTCAATGATTGTTCCACATAGTGCCTGCAAAAAAAAAAAAAATATTTAATAACAATATTTAAATAATTCTTATATATTTTTAACACATTGGGACATTCAGATGTACAAAAAGACTAAATTAACAATTGTCTTAATAGAAGTAAAATTGGATAAAAGCCTGCCCTAGTTCTGCAAATAACAAAGAATAAACTTCCCAATAGATCTTGTTATATCTGCAAATATATTAGAATATAAAACAACTATAAGCATATAATCAAACTTCTTGTAAATGTACAAGGCCATTTATAAAAATAATGCTAATATTTAAAAGAGAAACCCCCATAGAAATACAGAAAAGTTAAGACCAATTAATTAACTGTAATACATAGAGATAAGATCATTCTAGAGTGTTTCTGTGTAAGCAAAAGTTTAGTTTAGTATCATTAACATGCGGGCTAAGTGCACTGAGTCATCAATTTTCATAATGTCAAGTAGAAAATGATTCAACTCCCCATCAAGTTAATGGGAAATCCCATACACATAATTATAAACAAACAAGAAACTTAAAGGGTATCAAGTAAAATTTGTTAAGTACTTAAACAACATTATTATAACAGAACTTAAGAAAACACATACCTGTTTTAGAGATATCTTTGCTGTATATCTAATATCACTACCCTCCCTTTTGAACAGAGGATTTGGCTTGTCTCTAATAATGAAAACTATGTCAGCTGGTATTTTATTCCTGCCTTGGTCCCCTTCTTTTTGAAACGTAATTTTGGTTCCTGCCTTCCAACCAGGTTTGACATGAATGGTCAGTACTTTGTCCTCTTTTTTTGAAGCGCCATCTGGCTGTATCACGCGTCGGGAAATCTTCATTTTCTTAACACAGCCGCGAGCGATATCCTCTAACGAAACGTAAAGATCGTGTTCAATAGGAGGGTCCTGAGTCTTCTCCTTCCTGTTTGGCGAACCGTGGAAGTTAAAGCTGTGACTCCTGAACGCACCTCCACCTCCGGGTCTTGCTTGTCCCATACCCATATTTACGAACGGGTCCATATCAACATCCATGTCGCGGTCGAAAAACATTGTAGTGCCTCCGGGTCCGCCGTTGAGATCAAAAAATGCTTGGAACGGACTCGCCGAACCGAAGAATTGGGCGAACGTAGCTCTTGGATCACCATGGAACGTGTAAGAGAAGGACTGGCCACCTCCTGGTCCATTATGACCACCCAATCCTCCTTTCAAGCCTTCCTCGCCATGAGCATCATAAATTTCTCTTTTCTTTTTATCCGAAAGCACTTCGTACGCTTCGGCCACCTCCTTGAATCTTTCTTCCGCACCGGGAGCCTTATTTTTGTCCGGATGGTACTTGAGTGCCAATTTCCGATAGGCCTTTTTGATCTCGTCATCCGTTGCACCTTTCGCCAATCCTAATATTTTATAATAATCTTTTCCCATTATGTTTAATTACCTGAAACAAAGAATTTATCATGTATATTCTGTTAGACACCATTTTTGGGAACGTTCTGTGTTCCGCGCAATCTTACACGTATTCCAGAAGTTACTTTTTTCTATAATATTCAAGACTATAAAACAATTCATATTTTATATATATTTATAACTGATGATAATAATAGTAATACTTACAATAATAGGTCTTTCACGAAATCACTAAAAACTAGATGAAAAGTCCAAAAATATCCACACACAACACGACTCACAAGTTCACACTACCTACTTCACAAATGAATGAAACGTAGCGCTGTCGTCGCGGCAAAATATATACATTAAAACGTCTAGAACATTCTAGAGCCTTCACTTACTGCAAAAAAGAGACAAAACATAAACAGTATTTTCAAAGTAGTTGCGATAGAAAGAGACCAACATAATTCTAGTGTTTCAACTGCAAGTGGACATTGAACGCAGACTTGACGTCGTGTTCATAATAGGTTTGTTCTCCACATCTGTTTTAGTATTGTGATGTTATATTTGGGTCAATTTTAACGAATCAAGCACAATTTGAAAAGTATGAACCAATAGCAATGCAGTAAGTTCATAATCGAAAAACTGTTTGTGTTGAGAAAAAAATAGTTTTATATTGAAAATAAGCAATGGAAACTGTCTTATTTTCACCTACATTATATTGCTAGTGTGATATTATATAGGTATTATTAGATTTTATAGATCTTGATTGTACTCAACTGCTCAGTGCTATGTAACTATGTATACTGTAGATTTGCGAAGCGAATTCAGATATCAGTCGACTTCATGTTTGTAAAGTTATGTTCATATTCATAATTTCGTATCGAATTTTATTTGCCATATTTAAGTTAAAATATGAATGATAAACAACCAGAAATACGATAGTGGTAAATAGTTTATGCTATTTTCTGTAGGTCCTCTGTTCCTAATGTAGGCAACTTATGTTATTGTTATAGGAGATAGTCGACTGATAAACAAATATTTTGGATAAATATTATATTGTATACTTATGTATGTACTTACGTAACATAAGTATACAATATAATACTCGAGTCCGAGTTTATTAGCTAAATGGTCCTAGCTAGGTGTTTAACTAGCCTGGTACAGGAATCCTTTTTGTCTAATTGGAATCCTCTTTCACATTAACAAAGTGCCGTAAGTGTAGACAGTACACTCTTTAGTTTTTATTTAATACCAAGTGTACCCGCGGCTTCGTCCTTGTGTGCCCCTCTTATTACTTAGGGGTTTAAAAATAGTTTTTAGATAAGGATTAATATTATGTTTATAAAGAGACCTTCACAAATAGTGCATTATTTTAGAACAAATTCGGTTAGCATAAAAAAGCTTATTCTAAGTCAACCTTAAAAGATAGACATATGCTGTCGCGGACTTTTATCTAGAACTTTTAAAGGGGAACAATTTTGTCATACATGACTTTTGCGAAACTTTAACTATTTACGCAGCGCACGCAGCGAACTGTTAAAATTTCACGCCTAAATCGGGAACCAATATTGATGACATTTGGTATAGAGATACATTGTACTTTAGAGAAGAATATAGGACCTATTGTTGCGAAAGTGAAAGGGGTGAAATGTGGGGTTAAATTTTGTATGAAAGTTTTTTTTTAAAGAATATTAGGAATACTTTTTACGTATATGTAATATTCCCTTTTCCCCTCCTACTAAGCTTAAATTAAAAGCTTGTATTAAGAGTGCGACAATAACCCAACGGCGGTGGGGTTTGAACCGGGTGCTTGCGGATTTCAGTCCGTACCTTATACCGTTCAGCTATTGAGGCTCTAAGTTGGTGAAAACGACGCAAGTAAAGTCGCAGATTGAAGCGAGTAAACCTAAATGAAGGCTAAAGCCATTGTTTCACGTGATTTAGACAGTACACAAATGTAATGAACATGATTTAACAAGCATCATTAAGATAGGAACTATTTTACAGTTATCTTTAGAGGCAGTAAAATTTTCATTGTTTATTTATAGCTAATCATGCGGAAGTGCCAAATTAACTTCATTATCCTCTTAAGTCTATTTTATTGATGATAAGTACTGGTCTAAACGCTTACTTCAGCACATGGGGAGTCGATATAAATTTACCGTACCTTTAACAGTTTGTCTTACGAGTGCTAACTTATATCATAAAACAATTGGACAAATGAATTTATAGGGCATTGACATGTGACAAATTATTATCTGGTCGTCTAAAAAATCCTCAACCAAGCGATTTACTTTAAATTTCCTGCCTCGCACATCATTTTTTCTTCTTCTTTTTCTCTGTCCTTCTTTTTCCTATTATTTAGGGTCGCCCCGCCTCACTCTTCGGCACCAAATATTTATAAATATGTAGGTTTGTCGTTTCAGTTACTTGGATTCTCTCTAGGCCTGTCTTTAATATTTGTACAACATCTTTTGTTATATACAAATAAAGATCCAGTCCAGCCCAATATCTTTTTTACTATAAAAAGTCTATCCTGGGAAATTTATATTTTATAATGGTAACACTAACAGGCGACCATATTTAAAGCTACTGCGTTGGTGAGCTTCCGAGAAAACTTATACTTAATTAAACCAGTAACAATTAACTTAATTATCAATAAATGTACATTTCAGAATAATTCCCCGTAAATTGTGCTTATTATATGTTTTCGTATGCGATAAAAAAATACATTAGTGAACGCGCATTGTGATGAAGACGTTTAGAACATACCATGTGATTGCTTTAGAAATGAAGCTTGTTAATAAATACTTTAGAAAAGATCTAAAAGTTATATACGGTTTATTAAATTTTGTTCGAAATTCGAATAAGTTCAACAAACGTCAGCAAACGGGCTCATATTGGAAAATAATAAGTGCAATAGGTCATAGGCTGTATGCTGCACGTTCGTTGCCTTTTTAGGTTTAAAAAAAGATAATGAAAAATTGTGTGAACTATTAAGATTATTGGGAATTGAAAGCAAGCAATTACTGTGCTGTTTTTAAAAATATTTCAAATATTTTTAAGAGGATAGAGAATCCGCAAGATTGAATGAAGGAATTGGATAAAACAAATTAAAATATTATTATTAAGCATCTTAACATTTTTTGCTCCCGTAGCTAATTCTACGGGACTAAATCTATTCGGTACATCATTTTATAATTTTTTAAATCATATTCGGTTGATAAAAATCTTCATTAATTACTTAACAACATATTAAAAGAAATAGTGATACAGTAGAAACGTATAAGTAAAACGTATAAGTCACTTGTGTTTCTCGGTGAAAATTCGACATGGCATTATCGGAACGAACGTCACCTGAATAATGCTATTAGGAGCCATTCATTAAAATTACGTAAGGTGGTTTTAACGATTTTTGACATCCCTCCCCCCTACACCATGTAATATTATACATAAGATTTCTCGAGCCTTCCTCCCTTTTCTTGCCTAACTTTTAATCTCCTTTTTGCCGTATATAACAATAAAAAACTGTCAGATTGACGTAAATCAAAAAAAATTATTTTTTAGCAACCACTAAGTTAAAGTTAATAGTTATTGCTAAAAGATATAGATTCTATATTTATATTATAAGATAATTATATAGTCTATGGAATATTATAATCATAAGTAAAGGCAAATAATCTTAAGGTGAAAGTTGCCTAGTGAAATATTATGTAAAAATTGGTTTTACCCCCCATCCTCCTATTATATAAGTCGATGAGTAGATTTTTCTTAGCCCCCTTGAGCCTCTAATCAATTGCGCATTGCCCCGTTCACTGCCAATAAAAAAATAATAAGAAATTTTTACTTTCCTATATAGGTACACTCCAATGGTACTCCAAAAGTACTTAGAGCCGTAAGTGGCTTGAAAATGTTTTAATTTTAAATAACCAAATTAACTTTAATTTAAATAAACGCCTTTCCAAAAAGCCACTTATAATATTTAAGTGTGCTCATTTTAAGCCATCTGCGTTCATTGTTGACACATATTTGTGACAGCCAAGGAGCGGACAGATAAAAAATAAGTAACGACTCACAGAAGTCGACACATGTGTGTTCCTCCAACTCAAACCGAACAAAATGTGATCTTAACACGATTTATTACGACGCATTCCGACAAAACTCAATCATCTCAAGCGATAAGGTTAAAATTTAAAAATTAATGTTTTTATTTTTAATTTTTTGCTACCTAAGTTGGTAACTGTAAATCTTTTAAAACATTATGTCGTTAACACAAATCTAATTTGTGACGCGGAATTATTTCTTGTGTCTATGGATTTGAGAAAGTTTGGCAGATATAAAAAAAAGATGGGGAAATATTTCCGAGTTTTAAGTTAGAGCCTTGGTGCGAAATGTGTAATGCTTAAAATTCTTTTACGACGCTGCAAAATACCTAATTTGAGAGGGGCACTCAGTACTAATCATTGTATACTTTAATTCAAATTTCCATAAAATAGATTCACAAGTGTAAGTTTAGGTATGCCAAAATTGTAGTGAAGACTAACATAACCGTAAAATTCAAAACAAACATGTGCAAAAAATTGTATATTAAAATTTTAGACATTGGCGGCGTATGAATGACGGTGGCACTTTTTTTAAATCCGCCACTGATTACACAAGGAGGCAGTTAGTGACTCAAATTCTGTCATAGGTATTTTGTATCAGCATTTTATAATTATTATTTATCGAACCAAATCATTATTATGTAATAATGTCGAGAAAGTGTAAGTTGTCTTTATTAATACAAAAAAGGTCTTATGTAACGTAATTAATTGTTTTATTATGAGGTGAGGTTTTTCATTTTTGTGGAAAAAACAAGGGTATGAAATATAAATATTTACTAAGATGAAATACGTCGCCAATAATTTAAACTTTAAACTAATTTATCTCAGGGCTCTACATTTTTAATACAAAAAAACTTAATTTCACTTTTCTTATAAGAAAAATTGTGGTTTTACTAGACCTACTGTTTACTACGATTTATAAAATAAAACCAGTAAGCATTAACGCGGTTTAAACCACAAGGAGTGTCGAGGTGGCTTAGTTGCCGGATCTACCTTCCTATACATAAAATAGATTACATATATATAAATTCGTTCATATTTATTTGAACCTGTCTGAGCACAAATTACTAATCAAATAGCACTTGTTTTATTTAAGGATTTTTTTCCGCTAGCGATAGATTTCATTTTATACTAATGCGACTCATATATTTAGTTATCAATATTAGATTAGTTATTATTTTCGATAGTATTTTTATTGTATTTTAGTTACACATACCTATCGTTGACATCTGCATTACATGTACACATGTATGTATATTGAATATTACATATAATTCTTGAAATACATTGCAAATGATATTTTAACCAGTGTTATCAGTATTACAACATATAATAAGTATAAATAGGATAAAGATCGAAAAATTTGCGTATCTTGTGGTAATTGCTATAATAAACTTATGTATATGCGCATATCTAGAAGTCGAAGTTATCACTAAAAATTTCGAATGAATCAATAGGCGTGTACCCCAATCAGAAATGTCAACTTTCTCGATAATACTTTGTTCTAGCAACAACTCTAATTCGCGTTTCGTTTTTTTTCCTTTAAGGCATAAGGGATGGTTCTATGTTTAAATTAAAAATAGGTTTCGCATCATCTTTAAAATTTAGCTTACATTTGAAGTGCGGAATGAGCCCAACTTTAGGTGTGGAAAACATTTCCATGCTTTTGAAAAATACTAGTTTTTAACGACTCAATTGTATCCATGATAATTTCCTCCTTTTTTTGTAACTATTCATATTTTTTGCAACTTCAGCATGTTATAAAAACCATTGCTGTTTTGTTACAACTATAGTATATGGATATTATCATGTTTTACGCTGGTAATTTTTTCATAATCATCTAAGTTATTATCATTCGCAATTTCATTGGCTTTGTGCAGTAATTTAGCGTCCTGGAACACATCGCCCAAGCCAAACTCCATCAGCCCGCTCTGTCGTATTGGACTCCACCATGTACTGGACCCAAGACCCTTCATATATTGCAGTGGTACAAATTTTTTCATTATGCCTATAAAAGGAAATATTTAACAAAAATAAATTCCTGAATTAAAATTCTAATTTCCCAAATACGCTTTATATTTTGTTTTTTTTCTATTATTTTATAGACTAAAAACAATCAAAATATAATTCACTTAATTTTGTAATAACTTCTTTTTTGGAGATAACATAATTCCATTATTTTACAAGAATGGTAATATCAGGCCGTTGAAATTCGATTTAAAGAGGGAGGGTGTACAGGAAGAACTGAAACAGATCGCGAGTAGACGCAGAGCTAGCGGAACCGCCGATGAAACCAAAGTTGTCCTTAAAGAGGGAAACACCACGCTGGATCTAGTAATAGACGTCCTCGATCAGACGCGATTACGAGAAATCTTCGAGCTCACCATAGACCAGGTAATGCCGTCCGAATATTTGCCCGTGGATATACTTAATCGTTTCGTTGCTCACTTCATTCATTTGGTGGTTTTAAAAAAATAACAATGAATGTCACTCGTGAAAATTCTGTTGAAAACGCTCTGGTGGGTGTTTCCGAGAGTAATAAAGAGTCGCACAATGTCAATGAAGAAATACAAAGGATGGATTTATACAACCCCTTCTATGATCAACAGTTATATGATCTATGTGCTGAAGTTGAGAGAAACATCAAGTAAGTACGACTATAAAGATGAAAAATATTTTGTTCGGCTCTGTGTCCGTATTTATTTACATCTCCCATATTGTAAAATTGAGAATTCAAGGCGGAAAAGAGTAGACTATAAGAAATATTTTTAGTGTGTATGGAAAGGGTGTTCATAAATGAGGGATGTTATAATGAATATGTAGGTAGGAGCAAAATGTCCCGTGATTGTAACGGCCGTTACTTGTTAGTGAGAATACAGCTATATTTAAGTCGTGCGTCTTTTCTTTGTCTCCGTCCAATATTTCCTAAATAACAATTATAAATATAATTCTTTTTTTCACTCATATATATATATATATATGTATTTTACCTTAATTCAGAATTAATATTAAAATATTATAAAGTCCATAAAGAAGTTGATTATCACTGAATAATAACTTTGACATCAAAGTTTGTTTGTCTATGGTTTGATTGCGAATTCCAACTAGGATCTATAGTCTCTAAGTCTACTGTCTAGTATCTAGAGTTGTCACTTGTCTCTAGGAACCACAGAAACTGACTTTGTTATTTTTTTTTAATGTTTTTAAAATGTCGTCGTATAATTAGGTTAGTGTATCTACTTTTTCCTATATTTTTATTTATTCTATACACTTTTCAGAAATGTTACTTATTTATCACATTATAACGAAAAATAATCTCCTTTAATTTTATGAAACATTGTGAAAAGGTAATATATGCAAAACCTCTTATATCGCAACAATATTATTATACGTAAAAGGGGGAGTTGTAGCGACTACATTTATTGTAGCTTTTCATTCATTTTATTGGATACACTCCAATCTATGTAAAGTAAAAACAATAACTAAAACACTATGTACTAGATAACATTTCTTACAAAACGATTATAAATATAAGACCATCTAATTAGTGCTAAAAATATATTTTCTTTTATACCCAATTAATTAATATTAATTTTATAAAATTGCAATATGCGTAGCTATTGTATAATTTTTTATTGGAAATAAAACTATGTTATTGATTGGAATGTTGCATGTTATGATGAGAAAGTACCCAGCCCAATGTAACGTAAAAGGACAAGTTCTCAACTATTGCATTGTAATTCAGAGATAAAACCAGTCTGTACTAATTGGAAAAAAATGTTTTAGACATAACTGGAATATTTGTAATGATGATTAAAAAATAATTACAAATGAAAATTGTTTCATACGTTTAAGTTTTCTAGCACTGGTGCTTAATGGGAGCGATATTGATTATTATTGTGTTGTAAATTAGTCATTTGTCATATAGTCAAGAGAAAATATTAATAATTATATTGTTTCAGAAAAGTAAAATGGAGCGATTTCCTCTCAAGTCATCAGTATCAAAAATGGGTACAACATATCAGTCTGTATATAAAAAGGTATTATAAGTTATTATTTACTTAGTTTTATATAGAATTAGCTGACTCCCATGACTTTATTCGCGTAAACTTGAGAAAGAGGTTTGATCTTAATAAAATAAAATAATTCAGTTAGCTTTTTAGCTATACTTGTTAAACAAATAAGTCAATAAGTGATGTGTTAAATAGGTATTATTTCTTGTCCAAAGCCAGGACTAAAGTGTGAAGGGAAAATGGACCACCATCATGCAACCATTCTAGTATGTCAATGTGTTCCGTACATATTTATTTAACTTTCTCTAAATCTCACATAGTACTTAATTGCTATTTACATTTATGTTAATTTGTTTCCTCATATATGATCATCAAATATCAGGTCCCGGAGTATCGTAAGTGTCTCACCAGTTTACCTGTGTATATAGTTAATTTTAAGAAAAATTATTTTTTCCATAAAATATATTGTTTTGTGCTTGTTGTTTTGTATATAAGAGCAACCAAATTTTTTTGGTATTTTTAGATTTACTTAAGGGTAGGTTTAGACAAAGCCAGCTCTCGCTTATACTATTGGCCTCATAGAAACAGTCTTTTAAGACAAGCCAGTACTGGCTGCCACATTGGCGAGGTTAGAGCGATGGTCTATTTTTCAACCCAGTGACCTCTGCTCGCGTTCCTCGCAAAACCCGCGCCAGCGTGAGGACGCGTGTAATCATATTGAGCCAATAGCTAGCGAATGTTTATCATATTATTTTTGGTTAGATATTCCGCGATGGCTAGAAAATTGAATGAGGCTAAAACATTAAAGTTTGTACAACTGTATAGAAAGCATGAGTGCTTCTGGAATAAGTGTTATGATGCCTACAAAAATAAGCTTTTCCATTTTCTCATCCTGTCTTTTATCCTTTCGATATCTTCTTCTATTATATTGTTCAACTCTTAAAATAGTAGAAATGTTCTTTATTACATATAAATCATGTGCTCACCAGAAGAATAATTCAGGAATGAAATGAATTTAGTAGGCCTTCTAAACAACACGGGCCAGACTACCACCACCAATGCTGGCTTGTTTGAGGACTTAACATATGCTGAAACAGCTAAAATAGTATATTTCTCATATTTCCACGTCATATGAACTTGTGGAATTCTCATTTGGGGAAAAGCGGCTGACATGAAAAAAAAAACCTTTTACAAAAGAAAGCTATCCGGCCTATTTATAACATAAGGCCACATGATTTCCTCTGCGAAAAATTTAAAGAGACAGGCATACTTATAGTGGCTTCACAATATATATTCGCTAATATTATGTTTGTTACGAAAAACATCTTTATATAAAAAATTGTGTAACGCACGATAGGCTAATTAGAAACACGAATAAACTTGTGACTCCGTTTCTGCGTCTAGGTAGGGTACAAAAATCCTTAGGTTTATGAGTTCTTGGAGCTAAAATTTATGAGCATTTGTTCAAGCGTTTTGGGCATGTTAATATGGAAAGCACGATCAGTTTTTAGTTTTGTTTTGGTAAAGAATAAGTCCATTGCTATATGAATGGTATTCATAAACATTTTAATTTTACCACTCACTGTAATATAAGTATCCCTAATAAATTCCCAGTCAACTCCACTGAGGGTATTGTTCAGTAGAAATAATCCCAAACCCGTGATTGGAGTATAAATAGTGTATACCGCTGAAGAAATAGTTCTATCAAGATTAGAGAGGATCTTACGCCCCATTACAACAGGTTTACCTAACGTATGTTCTCGAAACCAAGCAAAGTCAGCTGGCAAATGCCAAGGCATCGAATTCTCGTTACCGATAACCCGAGAACTAGCATTAGAAAGACACATATCTTGAGATTTATCTATCTTACCGCCATGGGCCATAGCCGCGATCATGCTAATTAACACGTCAAATATACCTTAGAATTCTTGGAGAAAACGGATTATACCTAATTCCCTTATGATTCTGGAGGGCGAGAAAGCGGCCAAGAATCAGATCGGGCTCGGGAACGACGAGCGAGGAGGAGGCTTCGATGTCAAAGTCGAGGTCCTCTATTATCCAAAGGAGGGAGGCGCTTGCTAAAGAGCGGGAAGAGGCCTCAGTCGCGGCGGAGAGATTAATTGGGGAGCAGGCTCGCGCTGCAGACGAAAGTCGGCAGGCGCTGGGCCTACAGACGTCGGACGTAGGTGACGTCCGTACGGGTATAAAGTGGTAATAAAACAGGCTTATGTTTGTGGAGAAAAATAATATATTAATTCACATGCGAATACCATTATTATCCCTCTGTTACGTTTGACAGTTAACATAGATTAAATACAGCAAATAAAAATTACCAAAAGTTTGACAGATTATTCGAACTTTAAATTGAATCACGTAATCTTTACATTAATGCGAAAGGTTTTAACATAAACTTAACAATATTATTTAGAAAAAAAAACATGGGGTCCCGTACAAATGGGATGGACCGGCCAATGCATACGAATATATCGATGAAGGCCTATATTGGGATATATCTTTTGTTTCTCCCTATATTTTTCTTTTTGGTGTCAATTTATGGGTAGCGTGTGACCGAGCTTTGACATTCATTTTGAATATCGGCTGTATTATAAATTAAATTAAATGATAATATAAGATATGTATGTACATTTTAACGGTAATTTTGACGTTGTTATTTTACAAGTCTCCCTCAAGTTATAAACTTGAACTTGTTTCTCTGGATCAGAATTGACTTCCTTAATGAACTTCTGGAGGCCATCAAAGTTGTATGAGGCCCAGAGGCCACCATAGTGGTCGCTGGAGTCCAGGTGGAGGACATTCTTGTGTATCCTACTGCATGCAGCTGCCACAATGGACTCCACCATACCTTAACACACCACTCATGTATGAGACATTGCTTAGAAACAATAATGCTTTAAAAAGTTCGATGACGTTATTATTAAAAGATACCGCAACCTTTAATTTTGGTCGTTATAACAAGTATGTTGTTATAATCGATATAAACGGTATTAGTAAGATAATTTATTTTTTATTTTATGTTTTTGTAACAGTGAAACCTATATACGCAAACTGGGGTTGTCAAAGATACAAGAAGGTGATGAGAGGCTGGTGAATGACCTGCTGCAGATGATGCAGCAGACGATGGCTGATTACACGAGGACATTGGAGATTAAATGTTATACATAAAGCAAAGTCATGTTAATATGGACTTGCAAAATCAAAGGCAACACAACGGAAAAAAGGCAGCAGAAACGATCTGCTACAGGAACATTAGCAGAATATGGACAATGTAATTCCAAACGCTTAATAAATGCACGCTGTACTAAACTGCACTAAAAAAGGGCAGAAAACAGTTTGAAAAAGAGTGGAAAAACAGTACTGAAAATAAAGGTACTATCAAATATATTCAAGCAAAGCTAAGAACGCACGCATCTAGTGACGATGAATTCCGAACAATCAAAAAGTAAATATAAAACATCTAGTTCTGAAGTAATCACAAAAAAATTGTTACTGCCGTGTACCAATTCTATTATTTTAGAGGATATTAATGGAATTACTGCATAGTGTGTATGTATAATTGAATGTAATAAATTTATGAGTAGTATTGTATATAACCAATGAAGCGAGAATATCTAAATTACAGTCATCGACGGCGTGAGCTACATCCTGCGCGGCCTGCCCAAAGACCTGACAGCAGAAGAGAGGCTCGTCTTGCGGACCGCGACGCCTCAGACCTTGCTGCCACCACCCGAACAGCAATCGTCTGAAATCGCAACATCAGATACCGCTACCCAGCCCTCCCGGCACGCCGAACACCCAACCCTCCTCCACACCGCAACCTCAACCCTAACCTACCACCTAATCCTGCTCACCACCCTCCTGCTAGTGTTGGTGGCCACCCCAAAAAGATCCTTTAAACCTACACCTAGATAGCAAGTCTTAGGCGCTGCCTGTCTTCAACTCCGAGGTCGTAGTTTCGATTTCCGCCTCGAGTCTGGATGTATTAACTATATTTATGTAGTTATATATTTCTAAAAAGAAAATATTTGTGTGTAACAGCCGTCTGTTTACCTATAACACAGGCATTAAGTTGTCTGCCTTAGGAACGGACGTCGGTGTGTCATATAGTCCTATATATATTTATATTATTTATTTATGTTTGCCTATAATTTTTATGATTCACGGCCCTCATAATGTTTTATCAGATTCAACCTTCACATCCTTCTTCCATCGAAGCTCAACGGTTTAATAATATAGTGGTAGCTCCGTACAGCTAAATCTCCCAACATGGGTGTCTGTATTTTTAAAGATAAAGTTTCGCTATCTTTCTTTTCTCTCGATAGGTGGATATCTTGATTTATGTTTAAAGTTAGGACTTGCACCAACTTTAACTGTCTGCAAGTTGCGCTTAGATCGTCTATGTTACTTTTAAAGTATTACATAGAATTTTAGGATTATTCGTTTGAAGTATAGGAAACCAACAAAATAGAAACACTTTTATAACCTCATTTAAGGCCGGCAACGCATCTGCTTGCCTCTTGGTCGTGCAGATGTCCATGGGCGTCAGTAAGCACTTATCTGCCTGCTGCCTGCTCGTTTGGCCCTTGTAACATAAAAAAAAATCTACAAGCTACAACTCTCGACTACGCGTTGTTTTCTTCGACATTCAAACCTAAATTCATCCATTTCAAATTTCATTTTCGATACAAAAATTAGCTTGTGTCCTTTTCCAAGGTTCAATCTATTTCAATACCGAAATTCATCAAAATTAATTTAGCAGTTTAGGCGTGAAAACGTAACTGACAGAGTTACTTTCACATTTATAATATTAAGTAAAGAAGTAAGGATAATTGTTTGGTCTAATTCCTTTAACCAAAATGTATTTAATATTGAGAATAAAAGCACCATGTTGACGTGTTTTTAATTCCCGCCAATTGTATAATAATTTTTCATTTTCTTTTTTCTAAACCAAAAAGGCAACGAGCGTGCATCATACAGCCTTTGATTTTACAATATTAAACTGTGCGCTGACGCTCGCCAAACTAATTCGAATTTCGAACACTAATAGAGTTGTGATATCTTTTAAATCTTCAAGTTAACATAAAATCTATCAGTTAAATGCCAAATACAAGCAAATATTTTTATTTTTTTCTGCATATCCACATGTTGTTTTTTTGAGCTATACTTGAGGTAGCCTTTAACCACATATAAAACGAACAACAGAAAAATACAGGATGAAGACGCTAAATAATTTCGGAGGAATACCTCAGGGATACGTTATATCCCCGCGGCAGTTTGTAATTGTTATTTTTATTCATAGAGTTTTAAAATTGTTGCAGAACCTCGAGAGTTAACTTTGTTCGCACGAACAACAAACTTGTTATTTTTAATTTTGCTTCAAAAAGCGCTCAGCGTTAAAGTTATTTTAACTTTACAAGTTTTAAACTTATATTTTTACCAACTGCAATTAATCTTTATTTAATACTAGAAAATGCCTACATTTACATAATTTCAATGTTTAGATTGTGGCTGTGGTTTTTAAATATTTTTTTTTACGGAACTGATTAAGTTGGGCCGCAGCGTAGGGAGCAAAGAAAACGAATTTATTACTTAGATTTAATACATATATATACTAGCTGAAGAGTTTGTTTTTTTGCTTGCGCGCTAAACTCGGGAACTACCGGTCCGATTTGAATAATTATTTCAGTACTATATAGCCAGTTTATCGAAGAAGGCTATAGACTCTAGATCATAACGCTAAAATTGAATCTATTATTTCTTACCAAATTTTACGTGCTCGAAGTCGCGGGCACAGCTAGTCATTGAATAAAGGCTTTATATATCTATCTAATACGTTTTTATCTACCTGCTAAGGTCAGTTACACAACTCAGACAGGGTAACGTTCGCTACATTAAAGACTAGACTAAAAAACTCGATTCGTGTGAACGAAATAATAATATTTATTACTTTATATTCTTGTGGGAATTCCGAGCTCGTGTGCATCGACACTTCGGCTTTAGTTTAATTTTTTTATTACTCGCTTATAACAAGCTGTCTAGACGTGAATAGCTTGCGAGCTATTTTCACTGCTCTGTTTGTTAGAGAAAACCAGTTTATACGCGGTAGAGTTGGAAGCGAGGGAATACAAGCAAACTCCCTGTAAAATTTACTAAACGACCTTGGCGTATCAATAAAGTCTTTACTAGAAAGGACACCTAAAGCCGCACTTAGGGATCATACCAGGTTTGACAAGGCAGGAGAGGGAACACTGGCAGTGAAGGTGAGGCTTAGTGGCCATTAGAAAGAGCGTTCTTAAGCTTACACCTGAGTCACTGCTATGGTTCCTTCCGCTGCAACGCGATGGACCCGGCACCAGCATCGTGAATCCAAGGAATGCTAAGAAATTCGTCTCTAAAAACCAGCTATTCGTGCGACTTTGTAAGCGTAAAATTGCGAGAGCCCTTCGACCATCTTAAAAAAGCCCTAATAAAAAATTCTTCCTTATTGCATGTCTACTAAAAATAAACTAATTTAATTAGAGGCAGCGCCACGCTTGCAGTCCTTTTGGTCTCCAGCCGAACTGGCCCGAAGAGTCCGGGTATCAGTACCTCTTTCTTACATATAATCGGCGTGAAGTGGCGGCAATGCTGTCACGTCAAGTGATGACTTGATACGATGTATGACTAAGTTGATGACTTGATACGATGTATGACTAAGTTGACGCCATTTTATATTGATGACAGCTGTTTGACCACACTCAGCACTGGTCAGTAGGCTGGGTTGTTTTCCAAAACGTAATTATATTTCATGTCACTATACCTACATATTTATTTAAAGTAATATTGTAAAGCTGAGTCTACATTTATAATGTAATCATCTATGTATATTATTTCAGTACCAAGTGATTCAAAGTATGTAAATATAGACTCATCTACATAAATCATTGTTTACAATTTCCAAGAATCATGCCGGCAACGGCACCATTGAAGGCAAATAAAGCGGCACACAGTGCTGACAGCAGGGACGATAAAACGCTCATCACCGGTCCAATTACCAAAAAGGTCAACGGCACGACCAGAATCAGCGTAAACAACGGTACTAGGAAGGTTTTCACCACATCCGGGATCACCTTTTTCCATAACCGTTCAATACGAACGGAAACAAATACCGCTGCAATAATCGGAACTACACTGGATGTTATTCCACGTTCTCTTAAGAGCTCATAAAATACTCCACACATTCCAAGTATCCATTTAATACCAAATGCTTTATCACAAGAATAGTCTCAGTCTTATATTCACCTGACTAGACTTTACATTGCTAGAATTTTAACAAAGACCTCACTTTTAAAATGTGCTTGACCTTTATGACTATGCTGAGATGTTATTATGATTTAGTCTTAAAACCTTGCTTTAATGCTCATGCTTCACATATTCGCACTTAGCATGTTGAAGTTATGTGTGGGTAACTACGTAATACGGATATCTGGATCATGAACGATTTTATTTCCTTCGATAGTATGTTTCTATACATGTTTTTATCGATATTTCTTAAAGTTCAGATGTAAATTGTTTAGAGCTGTTTCAACTCTTTGGTTTTTGTGTATAGAAACTCATTCTATATTATTCTATAGTATGCTTTGTTCTTGCCATTTCAACAAAAAAACTATATAGAGGATTTAGCCTTATACCATACCATTCAGCTCTTGGCATTTGCTCATTTCTGCATTTGGTCATCCATCTAATTCATCTAACTAATCAGAATAGAATCCACATTCATTACAAGCGGAATGGACGAAAAAACAAACTTATTTTCTCAGATGAAGTCTCATATTTTCGTCTACCAAACGACCACCATTCATTATCCATCACGACGAATCCAACTCGGCACGGTTGTGTCGCTTAATTACTGATTTTGTCTCTGATGTCCCCCACACTCGCCGGGCGTCCACACTGTCAGAATAATCGGATTTCAAACGCAGAGACACCGGAAAGACAAGGAAGGCAAGGAACCAAATCAGCGTCCAGTTTCAGAAGAGAAAGGAACCCCGCGGGACGGCTCCAAAATGGCTCTTTCTGTCTCTCTCTCCTTCTCGCTGAAATCTCATTGTGTGGAAAGCATGAAAGTGGATTGCTGTAACAAGTCTCTGATCAGTCGTACTTCAATCCTAACTAAAGACATTTTCATCTGCCAAGAATGGATTATTCGTTGTTTAACTGGTATAAAAGCTTCCGACTCTTCTAAGCAAACTTTTCTATCTTAATTCTTAACCTTGTACTGTATGCTTATGATAACACAACAATTTTAGACTTAACAAAGATATTCATGACTACCTTACGAGACGTCTAAATGATTTAGCGCTCTCCTGGTCTAGATTAACTATGTTTCAACAGTCCTTTTTCTAACAGGAAAACAGCTGCAAAACGAGCAGGCAGGACACCTAATGTTAAGTGATCACCGTCGCCCTTGAATATTTGAAAGACCACAGGAGTCACAAATGCGTAGTGCGTACCTTAAAAAGGAATAAGGGATGAAAGGGAACAGGAAATATGGAAAGGCTAAGAAAGGAGAGGTTTACGCTTCCGGTTACCTCACTCACCGTACGAAAGGCAGCAGCTATATTAGCTACTTTACCCTTTTTGCGCGTCGAAAGATTTTATATCTACATATAATTATCCTGGCATGATTTTAAACTATGGTACTAGGTTACGAAAGTGCCAATTATTCTCGGAGATTGATTCTAAATGCCGTGAATGACGGATGGTTTTTTTTTTTGTTCAATTTTTGTATCCAATTTACCCTTAAGCATAAAACGTCGAGGTGTTTCGTATACAGAGGGTCACCGTTGAAAAAAACAAAGTTAATTATGTTTTACAGGCAGCTAGTAAATTACCTAATTACCTATAAGTACTAGGTACATTAAATAATTAGTTCTAATATTATATATTAGTTATTTGTCATATTGTAAAATTATTATAAAATTGAATTCGAAATGAGACAACAGTGTATTAGGTAAGTTAATATTTTAAAGGAGAGCCAATTAAAGTTAAAATTCGTACTAAAAATGACATGAATAGATTCGAATAGTTCTGTTTTAATATTTTATAAATAAATTTCACTAAAGGTCTAAACAATTGTCTTGCTTTTTACCAGATTCCACGTGAAGTTCGCAGAGTGTTACTTCATGCTTGAGAAGTATAAAGAAGCCGAGGCGAAATTAAAGTCGCACCTAAACAACAAAACAAACGACGCGGACATTGTTTACGTGCAAGGTCTTTATCTGTACGGTCGGGTAAGTTTGCAGTTTTAGCCATTACTTTATATCCTTCACTTCCAATTACGCAGTAATGTTATCATTAATCACTACATAAGCAATCACAATGGTCATCTTTTCTGCTTAGAACTAAAACAGGGGAGTAATGTTGTATGGAAATTATTATTTATTAATTATGGAAATTATTATACATTACTGCACTGTTTTTTTATTTTCACATAAATTTATAACAAATCTTTCATGTCTCCAATTAAGTGTCATAAAATAAAATATCATTTGAATTTGCACCTTGCTGAAGTCAGTTATTAATGCACTCGTTTTCGTTCGAACACCAACATAACGTTGGTGCATTAATGACTCACTTTACGCTCGGTTCAATACTAATATGTTATTGTAAATTCTACATTTGTAAATGTCAATGTATAAGCATGAAATCGGACCTTATATCAATACTAGGCTTCCAAAAGAGTAAAAATATAATTTTGAAGAATCTTTATTATCTACTATAACCTTTACAGCCTCTAAGCTTAACTATTCTATAACTATATATTACTGTCTTCTTCTACATAACGTTATCCCTGTCTAGGACCAAGGTCGCTTAAATTGCAGAGGATGTGGCTGTGGGGCGAGTTCACATGACCGACTGCACTCTGACGTCATCCCCGAAACACCACAATCTTACGACTAATGACTCGGTGACATTAATCGGGATCTATTTTTTTTTGTACTTTTCGAAACACGGAGGAGGTCAGGTTTAAAAAACAATGTACGAATGGCTCGCCCATCTATCACCCGGCCCAGCCTTCTGGTGGTGCGGATGTCCATGGGCGTCGGTAGTCACTTAGGTAATGAACCGCTTGCTCGTTTACCCCTTGTAATATAAAAAAACACCGAGTTGATGAACCAGAGTTGCCTACAGCCTAGCGAGGTCCAGGTTTGACATCGTTATAGAAGTTCTTAAAATGGCTTATTAAGGAAATTGTGTTTCAGGGCAAATATAAGAGAGCAGTAAAACTCATGCGTCGGGTGCTCGCCCTCGCACCGCAACACAGGAAGGCGGTCGCTTTCTGTAACAAAATTGAAAAGATATTGCTGATCAGCAGACGGTGTAAGTTGAAATTTTAATACAGATAACTGGTGAGGCACGATACTCGAGGACCTAATATTTGATAATTATTTATGACGAAAAAAAACATTAAATATGAATATCAATTTAATTTTTGAGAAGTTGGTTGATAAAAAACTTCCTCAAGTTGCTTGATGAAGTTGGTTGGCAAAATTATACTATATTTGTATTTTTTTTTTGAGTACCCTATCACAAACGTTGATGAGAGGGCGCCACCGTCAAATAGCTGCCCCGGTTTTGGAAATATTACGATATTTCGATCCGGGGCTGAAAGAATTATTCTTTAAAGATACAGTGCGCAACTGTAAATATGCATTGACAATTGTTATTAAATATTTTAGACGCTGACGCTTTTAAGGCATCCGAATGGCGGAAAGTGATCACTATATGCGACGAGGGTTTGTCAATGGATGGAATCGACAAAACGTTTAAATTCAGGTTACTCTTTACCAAAGCCACTGCATACGATAAAATGCATTTCTTGCATCAACGAATTAAGATTTTCACGGATATTCCCGAAGATCAGTTGTCCATGAGAGCTCTGCGTGTACGGGGACACTATTATTTTGAATCTGAAAAGTACGCCGAAGCTCTGAAAGATTTCAATAAGCTCTACGACATGGACAAGAGTGACAGAAACAACGGTTTTGTGGCCATGACCAAACGGAAGTTGGAGGCGATTGATAAAAGTCTACGGTAAATATATTTTTCTACTCCTGCCCGTACTTTTATCTGTCATTTATATACTTACAAACAGTAGCGTAAGTAGACCCATTATTAAATCGACGCAAAAGTCTATACTCTATGGCCATAATAGCTGTTTACAGCATCGTTATGACGCTTTAATGCCGGAGCCAGACATAGCTTCTTTTGAATGATCGTTTCAATGGTCAAGTAGTGTGGTCGGGGAGTTTGTACAGCTGCGCAAAGTTTTGTAGAATGTTGTGGTCTACAAACACTTTGAGCTGTGTGTGCCTCCGGCATAATAACACACTTATGGTGTCATAGATTATGAAACATATGAAAACTATAAAAGATCCTGGCAGATGACACGACAAAGAAAAACACATATACTTTTCCCGCGCGCTTTTTTCTTTATATATACATATATAAATAGTAGCTCCAAAATTTTTAAATAAAACTTTTCTGTTTTATTTACTGTCTAATGATGATAAATATATATAAATACAAAATACATAAATAAAAGTGACCATCGAACCCTTAACATTATGTTCGCAAAGCCTATATAGTTATTTGAGACATGGTTCCGCTCTCTTCTTAGTAATATCCTAGAAAATAGTCGAAAAGTTTCGAAAGGTTCTTCACATATCATTTTCAATTAAATAATTTAGATTTACTTAATAAATTGGGTTCACTTTAGTAACACATCTCACAAATTCATGAATAAGATGTAATATTTACAAAAAACTGTAATAATATTATAAAAACATTATCTTTTTCCTTTTGACGCAACAATGTCTTATAAATCAATAACTCTGGGTGCACGCACAAAAAAGTGTCACGTTCCGCCTGAGCCGAGCGTGCAAGCGACTTGACGACGCAGTTATGTACATTAGCATTGGATCGATTGGAGTTTTGCTTGCATGTTGGATAAAATGGCTGTACAATATTTGTCTATTGATGGAATAGAATAGAAAATCTCCCGTCTCAACGAAGAGAGTAGCCGGTATACTTGGCCGGTATATTAGAGAGAAATTGGGTATCAATTGAAACAAATCACCTATATAAGCCAAATGCCCCAATCCATCCATCACTGCTTCTTTTTCTGGTCTGCGATTAACAAAGCACAATTCCCTACGTGAAAATTATTGGCTTATGCAGCATAATCTGCAGTGCAGCCATAGTATAAGTTTCTGTGAGAGTTGCCTAATAAATGGATCTCAGTTTAGTTCACTTATTGAATATGTTTCTTAAATCATTTATCTATTTGTTGTTATTATTACTATTAGATCAATGAAAATGGAAAGTTTGATTCAATAGTGGTATTTCCAGAACGTTTACGAACGCTGTGGTACATTTGTCGAAAATTTCATGACGATACCATTTTATAATCGAAGCTTTCGTTCTTTAATAGCAGTATTGGTATAGCAACGATTTAAATTGTTTTTAGTTAAATATTACTCCATATTTTGTACAAATGATCGAATTCATTAATTTTGATTTGTCGGTAATTTCATAAGTAGAAAGTTTGTGACGATGAGTTTGCTGTGTGATGAACTATTTTATTAATTGGATTAAGGAAATTATGATAACCACCTGTTTCATCTAATAAGTCCAAGAACTAAGAAAAAAAAAAACTGCTTGGTTTTGTATCTTATCTTTTTAAAAAAAATCTAAAAAATGTTTTTTCAGCAAAGTATTTTCTTTGTTTTAAATTATGTTAAAGTAAAAATATAAACCAATATTTTAAACTGATTTTCGGTGAAATGAATTAAAAAAGTGTTTGAATTATTCTATAAATTGATCTTTTAGATACATGGTGAACATTGGTCCATTTTGTTTTCGATAAACGAATACTACTGAAAATCTATATTAAATAATAAATTAAAAATTTTAAAAGTAAATTTAGGACTTTTAAATTTTTAGCGTGATGTAATATTGCCTATATTTTTCTTAGTAGATAGGCTATATTAGGTCAAAACCAATTCTAATATCAATCTAATAGTTTTTAAGTTTCATTTCTAGATTTAAATTTAAGAATAGACAATGATAACTACATTTCTTTTGTTAGATAGAACTCCTTCCACATTTTTAACTTATTTGGATGAATAAATGATTTGCTATTAGGATAAATTATTTTTCTACTTACAAATACAATAATTATAAAATTATGTAATTGCATTATTACATACTTTAAATTTATAAATATATAAATAACAACTAAAAATTGCTTAAAAACTAAAGTTATCTTATTATCTAAATAAAACTTACATTAAGCTAAAATGGAAGTTTGCCATTAACTGTCTTTCTATTAAAGAAAAGACAAAAAGCTTATTTTTAACACTATGTTTTAATTGTGTTAAAAAATAAGTAATTAAAAAAATTAAATCCTATAGTAATATTAATAAGACAAATAGCAATTATTATGATTACAGAAAATTTTAAATAATTTGAACGAAGCTATAAAATTTAAAAAAACATAAATAAACAGAAGTTAATAAAACAAATGACGATATAAATCACAAACGTCAAATAAATATATTTTTGTTGTGCAATCATTCCAATTGCGAATAAATAAATATTTCGAAATGGAGTGGCACATTTTCCAACACATTTTCTAAAATATGTATAATCAAGTAAAGTTCTACGTTGTTGAATGGCTTTTTCAAAAGCTATTTTAATGTTACAATAAGAATACTACCCTCTCACATCAACATGCAGAATTTTAAACTACCGGCATTGCAGGAACAAATTAAATACGTACCTACAAAGAGCAGTGAATAGTGGAGAATATGTAGACTCAAGAGTTTAAGCTAAAAAATGAAGTGATATATATGAGCATACGATAGCAAAATATTCATATTGCAGGAAGAGGAGTTTGAAGAGCATTTCCTTTTTATAAAAGTTTTATACTATGAGTGGGTATAAGTATAACCATTTGAAATTCAACTGTTGTGTAATATATTAAATAAAGAAAGCAATTCAATTCAAGGGAAAATGAAGATAGTTTGGGGCAGCAATGAATTTTCTTCTGAAAAAAACTAAATTTTGAAAACTTTACTAAATTACACAACAAATTAATTTATCTCTACAGACGTGTTGATAGATTTACTACTAAATCTATCACGAAAGTAGAAATAGTAGAAGTTTTTCAACAATCTGGCACCAATTCTATTCAATCTTAAATTTATCGTCGCCATTTATCTATCAATCGATCAATGTTCTAGTTTTGTTCAATATATCCACTTTCTATTAACAAGTTTTCTCTGTAACGAATAATGTCACTGAGTAATATTAGTTGTGTGTTTGTAGAGATTAAGGTTCCGGGAATAAAGACGCAGTGCAGTGCATGCAGACGACAGTCTGTCATCTTCACAGCCATATCATTTGCAATTTAAGTAGATCCTAGTACTATACCGGGATAACGCCTAGGTAGAAGATCAAAAATTAATTAAGCAATTTATGATAAAATAACGGCAATATTAAAGCTATAGACCACAAAAATTGTATTATTATTATTATAACGAAAGGTTTTTTTAACTGACGTGTACGATATCTGGTTTGCCCGACTAGTTTAGTATTTTTTTTAGTTTAGTTAATTCATTCATAATATAGTAAACATTTTAAGAAAAAAATATTAAGTTTAATATATCAAGAAGCTGAACTGTCTATGTTTACCATATTGAACTAAATGCCTGCATTGCAAAATTATTTAAAAAAAAATCGTAGTTTTGTTATACAAAAAGGAAGGGGATTATGACAAGAAGTCTACCCGCTATACTAGAAGAGACGTAAATGCCTCGTCGGACTTTGAAAATTGATTATACTCTTTTCTCGGAAGTCTCTCGTTCTTCTCTTCTCGTTCTCTTAAACGTTCTCAATTTTTGCTTGTTACAAGCAAAAATTGAAAACCTTTAAGCTATGGTCACCTTAAATATACATTTACGGGGCTGATATAGCGTTATTAATATTTATGGCATCTTTAAACGTTTTAATTTTTTTTTCTTATTTGCTTAACAGCTTGGGGTACAGGTGCCTTTGAAATACCGATATTAGCAAAACTATTCTGCTTCTAATATCGACGTACAAAACCGCACAAGCGAAAAATTATGTGAAATTTATAGCCGTAAAGCTATAAAAGTTGCCTAAAATTTGTGTCGGCTTAAATGGGTTGCTAAAATAGTTAAGGTCCATGGTTAATTTATATTTAACAATAAGAGTTAGTTAGAAGTAGTTAGTTAACAATAATAGTAGTATTAGTAATCTGTAACATTTGAAAACATATTCTTATGAAAGAATATTTTAATGGTTCATTTTAGTGGTCCAAACTTACCGAATCGGAGGTAGTTTTTAAAATATATGACGATTTAAAAGAATTTGTAAAAATCGTTTTTGTATTTAAATTTGTTTTAAATATTAAAGCCCATCCTGGTTACTTTACTAAAACAACATGAAATTTACGGTAAAAAATTATTAGCACTTTTCTAAGTCAAAACCAAATATGAAATACATAATACGCTAATAAAATAAATACTTATTTAATTTATAAATTTTTAAAGATTAACAAAATAATATTTTCCAAATATTTCTCGTATTTCCATATAAAACGTTATGCTATTGTTACGAAGTGTTTAGTTCGTCAACAACGCTATAAAAGAAGCTATTTTATGTCCCAGGTCAAAGTTCTATGGGCATTGTAACAAATATTTATTTTAATTTACTCTCTCTTACAAGAAATAACATAGGCTTCTATAGTAAAAACATTCTACAAAATACACTATGGTATAAACATAAATAATCTTTGATACGACACGGCCTTACGTGATCTTTCAATATGAGACGTTTTATGGACGTTTTATTGAAAGTTTATATTATAGTGTGTTGACACGGCCTTCGATCTTCTTTCATTTTGGGTATGTTCCGATATACACTGCGAACATTGCTAGTGCTCACACCGCGCGCCGGTGATAAATTCGTTCCGTTATACACTGCCAGTATACTACCGTAGTAACATATGGAAATATATGACGTCATAAATAGTCGACATTTTTGCACTGTGAGCATTGGCGCTTTCGAGCTTCAGTGCACTCAGTACTTTGATCACGCAATCAGTCAAAAACAGAGCGGCTCTTATAAAAAAATTATCAGTATTATATCATTAAAAAATCGTGGATGAAGGAAAATCGTGAGTTTGTAAAATTGAAAAAGTGTAAATGAAAAGATTGAATGGGGATGTCAGTATACTGGACTACGTTCCTTTTTAAACTGTAATAATCCAAGATGGAACACCCTTACAGTATACATAATTGACGTCACAACTTACAGTGCTCGCAATGTATATCGGAGCACACATTCTATTACACACATGATATATTTAAACTACTTACACACAAATTTGTTACAAAACATATTTTTGTTATATACCTCGATTTTTAATTATTTTTTAAGTTAATTTCTGATTCATATGAACTTTATCTAATTTTTTTCTACTACTGTGGCCGTATTTTATGAACAACATCATGTCACTCTTTCATTAGTTAAATTGATGTAACAGATAAATAAATCGTTGTTTAGCTTTTTTATATATTGAAAAGAGAAAGCAATTACTTTTAGTAATTAATTTACTCTCCACTTTATATAAGTCTCAATTCTAAAATCAATAAAATGCCAATAGCACTGTAACGATTTTGAGCATATAGCGATAACTGCAGGAGTGCAATAATGTTTAATGGCGTACAAATTGGGGCTTCATAAATAGGTAGAGCAAAACCATAGGAATTTTATGATCGCTGAGACTGCCTGTCATTATCCTGTGTAAAATAAATAATATTGCATTGTTTTCTTTCAATTATCACTGCGGAAAGCTTACACCAGTGCCTTCGTGTACCGTTTAGGAGATTTATAAGGTTCCATAACCCGACTTTTGTAAAGCAAGTAATTACATTATCCTGTTCTTCTCTGTTGAGTTTATTTTTAAAATTCTTATAGACTTTATATATTTGTAACATCTTGATTAAAACAATTAATTTAATTAGTGCAGTCCTTTTAACCTGCAGCCGAATTGAACCGGCGCGTTCGGGTACCAGTACCTCATTCTCACATGGTCGAGTTACGAGCCTGGTAGCTCAATTGGTAGACTGCCGCGCTAGAGATGCGGTCGACCCGGGTTCGAATCCCGGCCAGGACAAATCTTTTCTCTTCAAAGTAAAATTATTAAAAATATACCATCCAATTAAATATACATTATTTTTAATATAATATAATATAGTTAAAAGAGATAGTGTGAACATAAAGTAATATAAAATATAACACACATCGCTCCTTCAAAAGAATAACGACATTTTATGGGACCACTCGGAATGCGTACCTCCCCGTCAGCTTATCCGAATGGATAAACCGAACGGTCATCGATGATCAGTCGGTTCTTCAAGAGAACCGGCGGATCCGCCTCGCGCTCAGGAGAGGACGCTTTCGATCGTCATCGTGGTTTTGAGTTACCCGACGATTGCCGCCGAGGTGAAGATCAACATACTACAGAAATGATCCTGTAGAAGTATGATCTTAACTCCCAATCCACTTTTTGGAAAGGCGCCAAGCACCTTCTTCAAACCACCTGCGGCGAGGCGGGTTTTCAACCCCTGGTTGGCATCAGCCCTTCTCCCCTGTCGGGATCTCGATGCGGAACGTCGTCCCCTCGCCGAGCGTGGAGCGGGCGATGCTGAGCGAGCCACCGTGGTAGTCTTCCACCACGCGCCGCGCCAGGCTCAGGCCCAGTCCCCAGCCACGCTTTTTGGTCGAGTAGCCGGGGAGGAGAACGTTCTTAATCTTCTCAACCGTATATTGCTCGTTAGTTGAAGTATAACTAAGTATGAACCCCTAATTAAGTCGTTACCAAAAAATATCCTCCTTTTTCAGCTTTTAGATAAAAAAAGAGAAGTAAGCAAATTTTTGTTTAAAATTATTGAGAATCGCTAAATAGTTCAATTTTTTAAAATTTGAATTTGTAGAATTTCCTAAAACGAAAATGAATAATATGATAATAATAATAATCCTGCAATGGTGTTTTGCACAACAGCTGCCAGTTTTTTACACAACAACAAAGTTGTTGCCATTTGCAAAAACGTAGTTTTTGCAACAGAAAATGTACATTTTTTTGTGCAAACAGCGGTTGTTGTTGCAGTTGTTCAACAGCAAAGCTGTTGCAATAAAAACGTAGTTTTTTTAAGCAAAAACTACGTTTTTTGCAATCACATCTGCAAAGCTAATGTACAGAAAAAACTACTTTTGCAGATGGCATTCGTATATTAAACCAAATATATCATGATGAATTTATTTGACAATCACCAAATGACACGTTTGTATAATGCGATAGTATGTTTCTCGCTTAAAATTCCTTTTACGGACTTTATTCTAAGCTATTTAAATGTCAGGGATACAAATGATGCGGTTTCGTGAAAAATTATGTCTTGTAAAATATATTATTTTTAAAAATACTTTGTATTTTTTAACGCGGATCAATAGGGGATCCATTAGCTATCTGTCAACATACCTTAAGATGAAACTCATTATCGTGCTCGCTTTCGTGGCGCTGGCCGCCGCTCGCCCTGACAACGACTTCAGCCGCTACGAGAACTTCAATATTGACGAAATCACCAGCAACAAGCGTCTGTTACAAGCGTACTGTGAATGTTTCCTCGGAACTGGAAGATGTACGCGTGAAGGAGCCGACCTTAAAAGTAAGTTTTTTTGTTTCATAAAATTAACCAAAACATTTTCACTATATTGTTAACATATTAGATAATATATCTACAACCTGCGACCTTCAGCACAGCAGCTAAGCGCTCTATGCACTGAGTTAACTCGCTCTAAAAATAAAACTTTAAATAACGAAACAACCACTTATTATTTACTCGTAAAATTAAATCAAATATTCTTTAATGATGGTTAGTCTATTATGGAAGCTTATAGAGATATCCAAAATATAAACAAAATATGTATAGTACATTACCTTTATAAAACATTTTTAGCTGATAGTATGATCTACGCAGCTACACATATACTATACTACCTATCTATCTAAAAATAATGCTTAAAACTTTATAAAGCAGCCGAGAATTTAAAAATATAGCGCCCAAAGTCTTACGCATAACTGACTTCGCCGATAAACAAAAGTCTCGAAGACAACCGTTTTTGTGCAGGCCATAATAAATACTATGTATTTATGGAATGTAGGGAGATGTAATCTAACCTAAAAACTTCCCGGAAATGTAAAAGCAAAACAAAAAACTGGTTTCCCTATATAGGCAAATTTTTATTAATCCTTAGTATTCTAAAAAAATTCTTTTTTCACAATAATGAAAATATTTGGATTTATAGTTATACTTAAACGCTAACAAACCACTACAAAAGTATCTTTTCTTGTTTCTTTATTTTTTCCTTTAGTGTCTTTTAAACTATTGACAACAATTACAGTTTAATATAGAGTAATGAAGGTTTTTATTATTACTTAACTAATATGTAAATTGTGTTGAAAACTCTAGTTACAACATAACTTTTGAATGATATAATCTTATTTACTAATAATTTTAGGAACTAAGGAGGTAAATATGTTTAATGATTTCCGTTTTCTACATTTGTTTAAGGTAGTATTTTTTTGTTTTTAGGTGTTACATTTTTTAAATCGTAGGGTAGTTCGTTAATTAAGCGCGGTACTAGGTATCGAGTGGTTCTTTTAAATGTTTATCTTTAATTGAATTAATGTTTTCTTACTTTCTCCACTTAGTGCCAGAGCCTGCAGGGCGTCAAGTCCAGTTATATCACTATCTAAAAATAAAAAAGGTTTATTTATTTGACACGAGATAAATTCGTATTTAAAATACATATTAAAGATGTTAAAATCAATATTTTACGAACTAGTCTCAGTAGTTATTTTTATTCATGACAGCCTAAACATTTTTTACTAAATGGATCCCTCCTGATTTTGAAAAAAAATTAATAGTTTAAAAAAAAACAACTTACCGGTCAATGTGATAATTCTTTTCCCAGTCATAACTAAAAAAAAATTATGTGATTTCATCATGGTAATTATAATAAAAAAAAAATATATTATGAAGTGAATACGAATTAAAGACATACTTACAGAAAGATTCAAACAGTTTGTCCGCCAGTTCTTCAGGAGTCTTGGTAGCACTCACAAAGCCTTTTCCGTCTAAAATTTAAAAAAAAAAGACTGTGTTGTCTATTGTCTATGATGCCGAAGCCAGACATAACTCAAAGTGCTTGTACATTTTTGTCCTTGAAGATTACAAAGTACTACAAGACTTTGCACAGCTACTTAGTCCACTGCCACACTACATGATCATTGTAATGATCATTCAAATGAAGCTATTTTTGACTCCGGCATTAGAATTGTCTCAGAAAATTGTACATAACACAAATGTAATTATTAATAAAAAAAATCTCTTACTTCCTGGTTCCTCCACTGTAACAAAATAACAGAATTTAACTTTTTTTATCTTATCTATATCGTGAAGTTTTCCTTATTAATACATAAAATATCTTAAGTATACTATAAATCAATTATATCTTTCTTATATATTATTTCCTTCTTGCAAGTTTTTTACTGATTCAAAAAATATTCCTTATGATGTCTCAAAGAAAAAAATTGTTATACCAAAACCCAATGGATTCCAAGTGAACTCTACTGAGAAATCCGCTAGGTACTAGGACTGTTCCTAGGTTTATGTTTAGATTGAGGTGAAGGAGTCAAACGTAGCTAACAGGTACACCTAAATCTAAAAAAAGTTGAATAAATACGAGCTGAACCAATAAGGAAATTATGTCAACAAACCTTTTTCTAGAAGCTTCTGTGCTATGGGCAGCAATTCCTTCGGTGTAAATGTATCGCCTGGAATCAAATTTAGATTACTTATGCTTCCATATAAATAAAGTCGCTAATCGCTTATCATATATATATATATATCAGAAATTCACCAATCCGTAATCGATAAATAAAAAAAAATAATAGATTATCTGAATGATGAAAAAGCTTGGGAATAAACTGCTCTAATCGCATCTGACTGAATATTGTGGTGATAAAAATATATATATATTCTACTGAGTCTGTTGACGACCCTTCTCGGACACGAGGCCCTGCACGAACTTTTCGAACCGTTCGAAGTCGATGAGTCGATTTTATTTACGATGAAAATGTTCGTGTCACGCTTTTAACCAATGCTAATGCAACCCGCGTTGACAATAAGAAGGGTTCAGTGTGGGATAAATGACTTCGAACGGTTCGAAATGTTCGTGCTAGGGCCTCAGGGCGCGAGGAACCCCTAATAAACTTAGCTTTCAGTCAAATATACTCACCAGAATATCACATATTTTACATTATTAATAAATATTTATATTAAAAAATGACTTCCACAAGAGTTCGTAAAAAGTCTCGGAAATAAAGAGGTTTTGATTTTATTTGATTTTTAAGATTGAGCCTTTGCCCAATTGTGGGTTTTAAAAAGTTTTTAATATTACATAAATAATACTATGTACAGCTTTCTGCAGATTTTTATCCTCACCTGTTTGAAGACTTCGTTCAGCTGAAACAAAAAAACAAATAACGATTATATTTCATTCAAAAGAGAGATGAATGTCGTATACGATTTCGCTTATATGGCCTCCCGACGGATACTATTTCATATTATATTATACTAGCAGTGCCCGTTACTTCGTCTGCTTAATATTGGGTAAAAATAGAGTCAATTTTGGCTTGATGATACATAGCCTTCCTCGATAAATGGGCTAACTAACGCTGAAAGAATTTTTCAGTTCGGACCAGTAGTTACTAAGATTAGCGCGTTCAAGCAAGCAAACAAACAAACTCTTCAGCTTCATATATTAAGTATAGCTGAAATAGATTCAGGCCTTTTTTGGCACTTCTTTAATGGGGGCACACTGATCTTCGAAAGTTGTAACTCTATACTTTATTTTATTTTATTTATTTTTGGGAAAAAAAAAATTAAATTAATTAAATTAATGTCAATTAATATATATATTTTTATCATTATAATTGTGTAAATTAAGTTTAAAAATGGCCAAGAGCGTGTCAAGACACGCTTATACAGATGGGTTCCGTGTGTGATACGCTATAAACGTATTTGCTAAATAACTTCAAAAGTTGTTGTATGATTTCATTCAGAACAATTTTCCTAATGAGTTTTTAGCATGTTCTATCAACATGGAATATTTCAAGTCTCTACGTCTAGGGGGGGGGGGGGGGGCCTACTTTCGGGGCGGAAAGCCAGCGGGGGGGGGGGGGGAAAATAAAAAGGGTTTGTTGTGTCGAACGTCTCCTAGTTGATGTTTCTCCATCTTCCCGAATACTCCTCTGTACCAGTTCAATATTGTCATCCGTGTGCACCGTTCGTCGTCTGCCAGCACCAGGAAGGTTCCTTACTGCCCCTTGTTGGCGGAAATTTGCAACCAGACGGTTTATTGTTGACTCTGAGGGTCCAACCCGCACATTAAAATAACGACGATATGCACGCTGAGTCAAAACAATGGATCGTTGATTTGGAACTATTTTGTCCTTTACGTGTACTATACTCTAGAGAACTGCATTTTACAGATAAAAAGATTTAGCCAATGCGTAATTTTTATATAATAATAGGGCAAACGAACAACCAATAGTATTATTTGATCCGACTTCCTTGGACATGCATCAAAAAAGGAACCGCAGATGCGATCTTTAAAATAGTTGGAGATAAATAAGACATACAAACTCGTAAAAAAATATTATTTATATTAATAGGTACTGACAGGAGAATGCAGCTTCATACAGCTATGCTGTTTCTTGCAGCACTAGGAGGTTGTCTAACAGAACATGTGTGGAGATCTACCTAAACAGACAGCATTGCCAGCTGGGGTAATTTACTGGAGAGAAGCTTGAAATCCATCTGCTGGTTCTGTATTTAAGTAGGATCTTAAGAATGTGAAATTGTCAATAGCATACTCAGAGTTCTGTAAATCTTTAGAGTCAGCATTCAATAGTTTTTGAGGTAAAGTTTGTATGTGTTTATGAGGACGTTTTCTCTGAAACTACTGATCAGATTAGAAATTTTTTTTGCGTCAAATAACGGTTTATTGTGGAAGGTTATAGGCTATATTACTTCACACAACGACACAGGAGGAGGAGAAGCTAGTTTGTAGTAAAAGTCGTAGCCATAAATGTAGTGTTATTTATGGCTACAACTCGCCATACTTGTGATAATAAAAATTAATAATGCAATGCCTATTTTCGAGAGTAATTTTTTTTTGTTTTGTATTTTTTAATAAAATTAAAATCAGTTTACGTTTTTAACGGTTACGAAGGTTTGGTAATCTTAAATTATAAAGAAATACTCTAAAAAATTGTTATTCTAAAATTATTCCAAAATTATAAATATAAAAGCTATTTAACAACGATAGCAAAAATAAAATTAAAATTATTATTATGGTATTAATAAGGAAGAGGTTTCTCAAATAACTAATCTTGTCGCCAAATGTCTTTCACTCTCTATCTCCCAAAAAGAGACAATAAGTCACGAAATTTTCGAAACAAAAGTGTATAGTGAATTTAGGTTTATTTCTAATTACAATTGACTGCATGCACTTTATTTATTTTTTAATCTTATATAAAGAAGTAAAAAGTGTACTTATTTCAAGTTTCAGCTTTTTTTTATTATTTTCTTTATTATTTAAAAAAAATTTTAGGCGTGTAATAAATTTATACGACTTCAGACTAATACCCAGCGTTTTTTTATAGTACCTTGGGGCAGTGATATAACTGTCTCTTCCGCTAAATCTAGCAGCATGCAGTAAATAGAGAGGTGCTGCTCAAATTGACAAACATAAATCACAGGAAAGGGCTCTGGTCTCCCCCTCCCTGGTGTTTTGGACATGAAAGCTGTTCTGATCAGAGCTGCTGTTAAGTGTCAGGGATATCACACGCCGCACTTTGATCACCTCCTGGACTCTTTTTAAAAATTATTTACAAAAGTTTCTTTATAAGAAAGCAATATATTTACTCAAATTATACATAGAAAATATTCTAAATTACTTAATAAATGAGGAACCTATCAAACATAAAAATAGTACTGTCATTGTACAGTCTCTTGCATTTTTGAAGCCTTTTAAAAACAATAAATCTACTAAATTACACAATTAATTCTAAGCGCTTATAAATTACTAAATCAAACAAATTTACTTAGGTATTATAGATTCACTGATGCGCTGATGCACTGATGCAACGTTAATGCAATTTGTGAAATTCCCCTTCCCTTTTACAGCAGGCTTCACTTAGACTGTGATAGGACAGTGTTAAGGCGAGACACAGAAGGTGATTAGGGGAAAAATGTATCAATGTATCAATGTAAATATAAGGAATAATTGTTTTGCATGTTTTCTGTTTTGTCTAAATAATGGATAGATCCAGGTTTAAATGTAGAGTTTAGTTTTTATTTATCCGAAAATAAATAGTTTCTTGCTGTCTGAGAATTAATTTTGACCTTCGCTCGAAATGTTTTCTCTTCTGTATTTAGATATTAAATAATTTTTTTAGAAAGGCTCGTTTTGTTCCACCTTTGGGGCTTGTCTCCGTTCATGTTCCATCCCGCTTTTGTTCTGACCTAACCATCGGAGATTTTTCTGTTTCACTCCCAATCTTTCCTTCAAATTTGAAATTGAGATATCTTTTATAAATACTTTTAATCAACTAATACATTACTTGATAATAATTAGGTGGCTGGATGAGATTGGCAAGGGATAGGGGATAGTGGCAGAAACAAAGGGAGGCCTATGTCTAGCAGTGGGTTATAGAGAGCTGTAAATGATGATGAATACATTAATTATGATGCAAATTTTATGTTATATGTAGGTTTTTATGCTTTGCGCTAAGCACTTAATGCGTTTGAGCAAACGGTGACGAACGCCAATGTGCGGGAAGACCTAAAAACGTTTTCGAGACACTGGTTATCATCAATTTTAAAATTCTCTAGTATGTGATAAATAAATAAAAAATACGAAATAGAGAACCTTACCGGTTTTGCCGGAGTCATAACTTTTGGCTTATTTTGTTTTTTAGCCCACGACTTAAAGTCTGAACACGCCCTGCACGGTTTATCTTCTTCCTCATCTGAGTGTGAAGGCATCTCAAAGCCTATTTATTAATAAAACAACTTCGCAATAGTTCGAAATAATTTTGCAATACCATTCAGTGTTTATGTAAGACATATCTAAATTACATTAGATTATAGATATCACCTGTCACATACTTAGCAATAGGCTATCATTTATCGAGCCTAAGCAAGGTTTCCGTAATATTTTTTTTTCAATTCAAATACTTAGAATATCATTTCGCACTATTATTTAATTTATAAAGGCTATGTCATGTGTGACAGCAATGACAATTATCCAAAGAGTAGTAAAATGGTAGGTTAACCCATAGATTATATGCTATATTTGAGGTTTCAGCCTCGACTCGAATCAGTGAACATTTCTATTTCATCTATGTCAATTAGGTTAAGATCCCGCAAAAAGATACTTCGTCCCTTTGTTTTTTTAAGTGAATTAGGTATCAAATAACGCAATTTTTTCTCTATACGATCATATAGAGCTCAGATTTTTAAAGTGGTCGTAAATAGGACATTAGGCTAATTAGTCACGTGTAAGCGAGAGGCATTTATCGCAAAACGTGCATTAGAGAAGGTCGCAGCACATTAAATGTACGCAATGAAGTCTAATGAACACTTGTTCTTATATTTCTGTGAATGAACACGTGTTACAGAGCAGCTATGTCCAGAATATTCTAATTTTATCAATAAATAATATTATTTTATAATATTAATTAATAATCAGCAATTTCTTCTTAAACATTTATTAAGTTACATTCGGAACAAAGTGTATAGTATAATTTTTGTATTGGTGAATAATAATGATAATATTTTATATATATAATTAATAAAACTCATTGTAAGCTTTAAGTACATTTATATTTAACATAGTTATAATTTTCTTATATTTTTACGATCTGTACATAGACTAGGCGCAGTTTATAAAGATGTCGAATATTAAGCTGTTTCAGTTTCGTTTATTTCTGGCATGTTGTCACGATTTCTGCAACAATAATAATCACTTGTTATCCTAATCCCCCCTGTAACACGGTGTAACGTGTGTTATTCCGCATTATAGAAAAAGGCGTTGTAGGATCATTCTCGTACAACGCATTTGTACGACCCGAATGCGCATAATATTATAAATGTTATAACCGTGTGATAGGGGGGATCAGTTTATACGAATATAGATGTACGTTATTTAGTCAAAACATGATTTGGAAGCTACAGAAAATGAGTGATTGCTTTGAGACCGATTGTGTAGCGTAGTAACTTATTCGAATTACAACATTGTATAATTTTTCCCTCGCTTTTATTCGTCGATTTAAATAAGAAAGTCCACCTTCAATACCAATACCAATAATAAACAGGGCAAGTGCGAGTCAGACTCGCGCACTAAGAGTTCCGCACCATCACGTAATAGTATACCAGCCTTAAAAAGAACAAAAATTTGCATAAATAATATAAAAAACTCGAGTCTTAAATACAATACTTTTTCTTTTCGATGTAAATCTTAGAGTTTAAAACAATGTTACAAAATTTAGTCACAATTAACATTGTTAAATATCTACCTCGATGGAGGGAAGGCCGCTGATGCCTATAGTACAGGGTATCCTAGTTTAGGCATTAGAGTCCAACATAATATCTAGTATACTAGCCTATTTGTAGCATTGGTTACAAATAAATAATTTATTATTATATCATTATTAATAAAAAACGTTACTCACCGCTCACGAGGGTCGCGAGTGCCTGCGCTGCGCTAGCGCCCGCGTACTCTGTGCCATAGTCCTGCCCCGTGTCTGCGCAGCGCGCCACGAGCGGATCGAGCGGCAACGAGCCCAACAGCCGCACACCGAGCTCCGAGCACATTTGCGCGGCGCCGCCCGTCGTCGCGGGAAATATTTCGCTACGAGTCTGTTAAGTGATTTAATAATAACAAAGCTTTATTTATTTCCCTCGCTGTGATGTTTTTGTTAGTATAATTTTTAGAACTACGTTAGTGAATTTCGATTATAAGGGCCGCGCTTTTGCGGTAAAAGCCTCCTCCAAACTGCTCCAGTGAGCTGGCTAACCCTGGCTAACCTTGACCAGGTTGTTCCGGCCACTTCACGAATGTCGTCGTCCCATCTCTTAAATCGTCTTCGTTGTGTCTAGTCTGTGATTTATTGCACATTATAAGTGTAAAATAAAATGCCTCAAACAGACTCTCTAGCGCCCTGTTATTAGGAATTCGAAAAGGTCATCATGTGGAATAAAACCTTATATTCCTTACACTCGACAATAATTATTCAGTTTTCACGATTTTATTCTTAGAAGTAAGGGGTCGTCCATAAATAACATAACACGAATTTTAAGCTTTTTTTACTCTTCCCGCCCCCGCCTGTTCTCACATAATGTGACACTTTAATAACCCCCCCCCCGACCTAGCGGAAATTATGGCAGCTTATCAGCATAAGTAAATACTTGAATCAACATAGACATCAAGAATTCTATTAAAACATTTGTTTTGCTTGACAGCAACAAGAAATTCTGCTGGAATATTTGCGAGAATAACATTTACTGACTCATAATATTATGTGTATATTTTACTACTATGTTTGTGATTAACCATAATTAAAAGGAGAAACATACAAAATCTACGTATCGTATTTTAAAAGTAGCATATGCCCAGCAGTGGGATATGTACAAGCTGTGTTACGTTTTATGTGACGTATTTAAAAAACGTGCGTGATTTTTCCTGTCTGTCTCTCTATCAACAATTGCTCGTCTGGAGTCCGAAATGACACATAGAACAAAAACATTATCTGTATCGACAAACTTTTATTTGACGATACAAATAATGTTGTGAGTAGAATCGAACCCACGTCAGAGCTCCAGTTGCAATAACTACTGCGCCAACTCTTTCTTTTGCATACACCAAATTTTGATTTCTTCTTATCAAAGAATGATACACAAACATTACTTGTTTCAACTTGTTATTTCTTAAGTATCATCCTTATTTATAACCACAGATACGCGGGAGGAGCACACCTCAGTAGGTGGAGCGCTGAACTGCTGTGACGAAGGTCCCGGGTTCAAACCCAGCTGTGGGAGAGAATTATTTAATTTGTCAAGAGTCATGGATGGAATCTGAGAGATCTGGTGGAAAAAATAAAATAAAAAAGTAATAATGATTCAGGTAGATATATTTAATATTGTAGTTGTTTGAAAGTATGTAGAGGTAGAAAGCTTCTAAAATCCCTCCCTCACAATCGTTGTCTTAGAAACAGTACGGTCTCTACTATGTACTGATCCCCTTGTAAGACCCTTCAAGGGTTGTAGTGGTACAGGTTTTTTTTTTTCATTTAAAAAACATAATTTAACATTTCAACTCTATGAGGCTGAATGCAAAACTAACTGCAACAAGAAAAGTTCTTCATGGTCTACTGCTAGCCTAGTACAAATGTAGGCAGTCTTCTTTATTTTACTACGCGTCCACTTCACCTAAATTGGATCTATGTAGTCCAATAAACTAGCAAAGCATAGATTATATGTATTTAGGAAGTACTGGTAACTTTCGTATTAAACCATCGAGTAAACCTCCCACCAACAATTTTCTTAAAGGGAGCAGAAGTCTTGGTTGGGCCCGTTTCATCATATTCACTTCCTCCCTTTGTTTAGCCCCAGACTGGTCCATACTCCACTTCTATGCGCAGTCCATTAAAGATCGCGCTCTGTAAGCCATTTTCGGGCGCTCGCACTCGCGTTTTTTGAAAAAGTTCTTGAATTGCTGTTGTAGTCCTCTTTAAAGTGTGTGCAAATTGCTTTTCATTTCAAAGCAAACATGAGCGTCTGCAGCTGTGGAGATGAGAATTGTACACGGGGCACAAGTCCGCCTCCTGCAAGGTCGCCACACCGCACTGCGCCGTGTGCGCCGCCAGTGGCCGCCCCGCGGGTCACGTCATGAAGGGGAGGAACTGCAATCCTCCCCCAAAGAAGGGTAAAGCGCAGGCGCCGGTCCGGCCTGCTGCTTCGGCTGACGCTCCACCTGCGGGGCCTTCGGCTGCTGACGAGGGGGGTGCGATGTCCGATTGATGGATAGGGTTCAACATCGCATCCTCTTCTACTTCCCATACAAACGTTTTGTAAATAAAATGTAGAACCAATTCGGTTGAGGCATTACGAAGTTTGTCGGGTCAGCTAGTCTCATATACAAATTTTAATTATTTACAACATAAAGAAGAAAATATATATCAGCCATTAAATTCAATACTTCTTATACACACAAAATGATCGCGTGTTTTACAATTTTGTTAATAAATCTCGTAATCTTATTTTTAGTAGAACTAAAAGAAATGAAGGTTACTGGTTCGTTTACGGTTATGCAAAACAATGGTTTAGGTATAGGACTTGGTTTAGGTGTTAACGTAAATACAGCTTACACGATGCCCAACATGGGCATGACACCACCACACAATTACTCATCACCTAACATGGGAATGCAACAGCAGCCCAGCCCGATAAGTCCGCAGAGCGCATACAGCCAAAACGGTCTACCATCACCTCAGAAAAGCATGTCACCACCTAGCTACGACTCACCTAACATTGAAGCTCAGCGTGATGGCTGCTTGATTATCAGACATTATGATAATGTCTTGCCTTCCGTAGGTTGTATCGATGTTGAACAGGACGAATCTTTCAATGGCGTGTATTTCAACTAAGGCAAATCGCTAATAGTGCAGATAATTGATAATATTGTAAATCAAGACTTACCTGTCTATATAGTGTTTATTGATTTTAAACAGGCATACTATAAAATAAAAAGGGGCAAATTATATGTTATAGCTACGATAATGAATCACTGAGATCTACATCCGGCCTAGTTAACGCCTTATAGAATCTACCCGTTCGCACCTAACTGCAACGGCTACTAATTCCAACAGCCGCCGAGCTGTCCCGATGGGGGCGCTGGTGGGTAAATAAACGAAGAGCGAGCGTCTCGCCGCGTTTTGTTATTTTTCTCAATGACATTAAAACCGACATCTTGAGAACATCATTTTAGAGAAGAATTGTTACTTTTTTTTCGTGATTGCAAATATAACATCGTTTACATCGTTACATATATTTTATTATTTTAAAAGTTCATAGAAAAATTGAGAAACATACACAACACCTTGCTTTTACAGATAATGAAGAATTGCGTTAAGGACTTCTGACATTTTGGTAATTTGGCCTTTCTCGGCTGTTTCTGCGACAGTTGCCTTCTTTTTTCATTTCAAGAATTTCTCAGACGGTTTTTAAAACAACTGGTCTTATACGACACTATTATGAAAAATGTTTATAGGAAAAAGATTTGAGTCGGTTAAAAAAATCAACTCATGCTTTAACACAGCTGTAACATAATACGAATGATGAAATCACCAAAATAACTGACAAAATCTTTTCAGCGCCGTAATTACTGAATCCGTCATAAGAACCCTGGTTCTATTGAAATTATTCACGTTCCAGAAACTATGAGTGGTTTTCACCGTTTTGCTCAGCACGGGGAAAATAGAGCCATAGCAGAAATAATTACATCTCCGCCGAACACGTATAAGACTTAATTAAAATTAAGTAGACTTAGTGAACTTGAGCCATTCTCGTGGACACGCAAATTACTTAGTGTATAGAGTTCATGCTTATATCTAATTTATAACGTTAAAGAAAATATGACTGGATTTACCTTCGCATTGCATGGTGTGCGGACAAAGCAAGACTGTAGCATCCGATTACAAGCTGTTCATGAACAATATATTTATCGTCAGGCCGTAATATTATGATACTCGCATCACAGAACAGTACAATAAGACAACTTATTGTCAGTAACAATTGAATGACCTAATGCACTAAGGACAAAACTAACAGTAATATCTTTAGAAGATAATTGAGAATCAGACGTGACTTAGCGGAAATACATGATATGCATGAAATACTAGACTACTTTGCTTACATCCGCGAATAAATATGAGGGAATATCGGTGAAATGATGCAACCGGAAAGATCATAATGTCTCAAGCTCTCCATTGCTAATTTATAATAAATAAATAATAATAATTTAATAAAAATAACAAATTACTCAGTCCATCATCAACCATCAATTCGTGTCATCTTCCCATAACAACTCCAACGAATGCGTACGCCTTAAAACGGATTCACTGTATAAAATTAATAAGGTTCTCAAAACTCATCCAATGATGTTTTACAAGTGTAAAAAGAACTTTGACAAAGTGGCTGAAAACAAGATCCTATCATGATATAGTAGAAATATGTAAACAAAAAAAAAACAAAATATTTATAATTATTAACGTGACAGTAAAGCAACTATACACATACAAACACAGGCGCACGCATCCCTTCCCGCACACACAAAACACATATTCACACAAACACACTCACAACCACATGATTTTTATATAAGTATAGAATCAAGAATAAAATTGTGTTACATACTAAATTTCAAAACTGTCGTTAAGGAAATATACATAACAAATTAGAAACACGAAGACTTGATTAATTCAAATTCATGTCTGCATTCGCTGATATCACGATTATTGAAACATCCTAGGCCTATCAAATCATAGAGATAACATCTATCGACTTACTCATCAATATGATGAGATTATATACAATTTATAACGTGTTAACAATAACATTTAGGTATCCTGTATACCTAAACATTTCACATACATATCTCAAATTTACTTAAACAATACAGGTTTTATATAAGGCGACCACTCGCCTTATTTAAAACCTGCATTATTTATTCATATGGAACGTAACACAAATAACTGGAATTAATATAAAAGGGGAGGAATGTGGATATATAGGAAATATGTAGTTCAGAGACACTGAATAGCTCGATAGCCTAGCCTAGACTTTTATTTTTTTACTATAAAATTAAACTATTTGAATCTGTATATTTAGTGTATTAAGTGACTGATGTAAATTATAATTTTTAAGCATGTTGTGATAACCTATAATTAGTAGGACATATTTGTAATAACTTTCTTTTTCTAATTGTATCTTATGACTTTTTGTTTGTACCTACTGTTGGTTATCCTGAAATAAATAAATAAATATCAGAAAGCTGGTTTCAATTCTAAATGGTAGTTAGTTTAAACCCAGACTTCTTTGCACTATTGTTTTGTCCACTTTCCCGGCAGGAGCTGTACACTTAGTTTGTTAGAAAAGAGAATATCATGAAAACCTTAACAGTCGCAGACTTCAAGACTCAAGAGAGACAAGCGCATACTAATTTCTTATATTATGCGTCAAAATAATCCCGTCAAAGTTCTTTGATTCCGTCAACGACTTCAACGCAATTATGGTTACGTTTGAAATGAATTTTACATCACCGTACAAATTTTGTAAAATTAGCACTTGTGCCTTTAATCATGCCTCATTAAGGCAACGGTTTACTCGTTTGAGGCGACAACGAATTTGTAACATTTCGCGTCTCCTGTTGCCAAGAAAATTTGTGGCTTTTACGTGACATGGTTCGGTCGTGTTCTTACCAAATTCAAGTGTAATGCGGATTTCGGGAGACGCGTTCATAATCGAGTGACAAGGAGTTTATTATATTTTATACAGTTTTTCTTCAATCTGTGCAATGAAGGCATATATAGTCAGTATACACTTATCCTTATTGTAAACAGACGGACCTAATCTCTCTTGGTCATTGCCTGTAGTCTAGTTTGAATAGGAACAATTTCAGTTTCGAATGTTCAAATTCCGATTATATATTTTTTATTCTTTGTTAATTGTTAGATAGGATTTTATCTGTAATTTATTAGTGATCTCACAACCGTCCATATAATGACAAATTGACTTATCTAAAAACAGAGTTTGATTAACGGTTACAGAAATAAGGTAGCTAATTCTTCGTTATGAATATGAAAATAGTACATTAACCTTTTTTACTTGTAACACTACAACCAATGAAGGTTCTTGATTTCAGTGCATGGTAGAGACTGTTTTGCAGAAAGGACAACAGTTGTGCAGGGAGGTAATTTGTCTTAAAATGTTCAATGTAAAATTAGTTAAAATGTATTGAGTTCAGGTTATTTTAAAAACTGTTAAAAAATAACTAATACTTTACCTAATTTTTCTGTATTTGGAATTTCTGAATATTGCATCACTGCATCGGTTATTCGACAGAATAACCACCGAAGGTGAGCGACTCGGTCTGAGAATCAACATAGACAAAACAAAGGTAATCGTTATTACCAGGTCACCATATGCACATTTAAGTATCACAGCAAACAGTAAGATTGTCCAAAACGTCCAGATACAGGTACCTCGGATGCTGGATAACAGAAGACCTAGGCCCAGATATAGAGATAATCAGCAGAATAGATCGACGACCCTTCATTGCTAAAGCATCATTAACGTATCCTAAACTTTAGGACCTTAAGGTATCACAAAACCATTCTAAACATAATAAATTCTAAATAGAACTGTGATATCCAAATTAAAGTACTGTTATTTGAAGTTAGTCGATTTTTTGTTCAAATTAGTTTCAGAACAATTTTCAAGAACGTGAAAAAGAAACAAACCAATCGCAATAGTAACAATATTCGCCAATCCATTATTAGTTTTGTCCGAAATTATGCCATACCATACCTGTCATCAAACAGATGATCTCATAAGCGTTGTTGTTACAAAAACATAACGGATGTCTGTACTTAATTTGTTTTAAATTATTTTTGTCTTTGTCTGCTTGTGAAAGTATAAAAAGAAAACCAACTGTAATAAAATTGTGGACAATGAGAGCTGAGACCTAACGTCAACAATATGTCTTTGAAGACCACCAAACGAAGGGATTTCCCGGGAATAGGCGATACACGGCAACTTCTCCGGCAAAAACTGGTGGCGGGAGCTTCTGCAAGACCCGCCGCCAGGCTCTCGCCTGCTCATTCCCGATCTGCCGGGCTTCGGCGAGAGCGAGATGGGACGAGACTTCGTACCCTCCATGCAAATCTACGCCGACGCTCTGCGCGACTTCCTCGACGATCTCGGCGTGGACGAAGCCGTGCTTGTCGGTCACTCGATGGGCGGCGCGGTCGCCATGCAGCTATAAAATAAAAAAAAGAAAACCAAATCTATAACGAAATATATTTACCAAAGAGGATTAACAGAATTAATCTTAATTTAAAATTTATAACTAATTAAAGCTAAGTAATTGGCTTTACTTAAAACTATAATTAATTAAAATCTTACAAAAGAAGGACCAGCTAAACTCATTAGAGAGACGGTGGTGGGTCTCCAGGTTGTACACCAATGCAATTACTTTTACAATAAAAATTAGTAGACTTTCAGCTGTTGAGACAGCGAGCACTGTGCTGTTGGGTCAGAAGAAGGTACTTGTGATATCAAGTGACTGGTGTTCTCAAGCCTTACTCTGAGCAGAGCCTTCATGTATTGGCTCAGCTCAAACATGCAGTTTCAAGAAGATGTGGGTGTCCAGCTCTCAGCCCCCATATGACTTAAAAAAATTTCACCATGCTGGCTACACTTCAGGCTCCAGCCTTATCAAACTAGCTAAGTGTTCCTCTGTCTCTTGTGCCTCTTTCGCTCGGAGCTTGTATACGCACGGTAGAACGTGCACGCATTTCGATCTAATGGTGTTATTAGTTTACTTTCGGCTATTTTTAGTAGTTGATTTTATGTAAGTAGAGAAATGCCACAGAAAAAAATTCTAGTTATAGCCTAAGTTGGTCATAGTTGAGCTGGTTTTGACTTCAAAAACAAAATGCGTAATTTCTCTTACTTAAATGCCATAACTTCCTATTCTACTAAAATAATAAACTAACTTTAGGGCATTCATTGAATGTTTGGCGTTACGAAGTTCGCTGGGTCAGCTAGTTATTCATATTGAAATAAACAAAACATAAAATTGGTTCTTAAAAAATATTCTTCTGTAGAACACTATCCATTCATTCTCGGCCCTGAACTATCTCTCTTCAGGTTTGCTTTCGAATATTCTTTGGTGCTTATATTGCTCAATTGGCCCTCGTTGAGGTTTCTTCAAGACAGTGTTTTTCATTATTTTCATTATTTGAAGAGGCCTTCTCGAAGTACCGTTCCGAGAGGTCTTTAAAGAATTTCCCGCGCCAACGGGCCAATCCAGTCAGTAATATCCAGTTTCACTAGAGCCGTGACGGGCGGTTACGACATTACGCTACGCGACGCTACGGCGAACTACGAACGGCTAGCGATTATAATTATTTAGGTCAGCAACAGTTTGCATGTACGTATATATTACAAACTATCGGGAAATTACGACATACTCAATACGTGAAATTCTTGTTCAGATAACCTTTAGGACGCGTTTTCATACTTTAATTTTATCGGCAAATGAAATAACCATCGATTAAACTGAAGAAAACTCACTAGTTTACGTAAACGTGATTAAAAATCATTCATCTATGTGGAAAATTTACCTGATTTCTAAGAATTTTCTTGTAGTTCACATTCATATAGGAAAAATCTTAATATGAAATTGGAAGAATAGAAATACCAAGTAGTTTTTTTTAATTAAATGTTTTTTTTTATGCAAACACAAATGTTACTGTGAATTCGTGATTGATCGAAAATTCATTACGTAGGTAGAGAATTCTATATACATACTAAAATTTTATTTACAGCAAACTTTGAAACCCGGTTAAAGAAATATGCAAAATGTGTTTTCACCGTATAGAAGAGTTTGGTTTAAGACCTGTTTTTGTACAAAACTGGTTGCATTTAGAGCGGGCCAAGATGAGATGTGACAAACCTTAGAGCGTTTAATATAAAGTTTATTTCCACTGATACGTCATGGTTGCCTTTCAAATATTCAAAAGTTGTTGTGCATGCGAATCGGAAGTGTTCGGAAGAGGTCGCGCCGAGACACGTGTAAGACTTGCGCAATGCAACCTTGTGCTCGCGAATATGAACGACGCTATACCGTGAGCCCTTCTGGTTGGCGTTGTTCGTTGATTGGTGTTGGGTCTTCTCTTTGGTTCTCTACCAGAGAGAGACTGAGTCTTTAAATTGTACCATTATATTACTTATCTGTTTTACAAACTCCTTCATGCTTAAAAACATTTTAAAATCTGTCAAACTATAGAGCTGTTTAATGGCACTCTATGCACTACTACATTGGTTCATCTAATTCAGGTTCACTGGAGGATAAAGGCATAATATAGAGTGATAATCTTGCACGTGAAAATTAAAAAAAATTCTTAAATGAATTTCACATTTTTTTTTTAATTTAAATATTCGTCGTTCTTTATTTTCTGTAAATGGACAAATTTTCCTATTAATATAAGCTGGTATTCCTATGGTGTGTATATTTAAATTTAGGCACCTGAGCAGTAAATTTTTTTGACGTATAATTTATTAATCTAATATCTAACTTAAAGGAAAAGTATATACACGTCATCGCAGTTAAATGTTAGTAATATAAATCGTTTATGTCAAATTGCTTTACGTACGAATGAATGCATATGTTATTTATGTTGTTTCAATAGCAAATCAAA
>JANCMC010038415.1:378088-398659 GCA_024363005.1 Charaxes varanes
ATAAATCGTTTATGTCAAATTGCTTTACGTACGAATGAATGCATATGTTATTTATGTTGTTTCAATAGCAAATCAAAGACCTTGTCAGCCACCGCAGAAGGTTGCTGAGACCTTATTAGGTACATAAGACTCATTAACATCGATAACAAACAGCACGTATGCGAATCGACAATTATCTTGCCCACTACACAGTCCGGTGTTGCCATATGTAAAGTATTAAATACCCTAAACCACAACTATTGCTTATTTCTTTTGACTATAGAGATTAGAATATAAGGAGGACCATCTCAATGCATTAAAGTATCCGTCGAAATCCGCCAATAAACTGAGCACCGTATTAGAATGAGGAAGAATTTTAAAGTTTATTAATGGTTAATTCATTGCCGCAATTGCTTTGAATCTTTGAACGATAATTTGCTGTTTACAAATGGCCGCTTTTTCAATTAGCCCCTCATAGAAGATGGTTCTCCTTATATTCTAATTTCCATACTTTTAACACCGTTAAAAAAGCAACACATATGCATACCATAAGCTAACACGTTTACTGCACAAATTCGGGTGTTGCAATATGAAAAAAAATCCTCTAAAAACAACTATGAAATTAAATATTATTAAATGTCTGATAAGCATTTGTAGATAGAATGCAATACGAGTACAAATGCTATCATATCTGATTTGTAAAAATGAAGGTATGTAATGGCTAAGCAGGACAGAACTTTTTGCCTTTCCTTACCAATAAAAGACAAGTAAAAAAAAATCCTGTCATTACTGCATATAAACACATAAATTGCATAAAGAAAGGTGATTATTTTTTTACAATACGACATAAATTGAATAAATAAGAGAATAGTGTTTGACATTTATAAATTTAAATTTATTTTGAAGATGATAAATTAATTAAAAAAAAACGTTCAATGTCACAATTATACATGCATACAGATAGGATGTATAATTTAATTCATTATAGATATTATACTTAATTAAAAACATTAATGTTAATTGCGTTGGCAAAAAATAATTACATTTTTAAGGCAAATCAACGTACGAAGGAGGTTACACGCGTAGCTTAAGGTTGTACTGTACGTTTTAGTTCCGCAGCCTTCAATATGTACGCATCTCCTGAATATCAACTGTTCAAACATGATTTCCTAGTAAATTATTAACCTCGGAAAATAGGAATAAGACTTACAATGTCGTTTTCGTTATACCGTAGTATACAAATACGTTTTTGAGCAAATATTGTGTTTTAGTCAATCGAGGTTACATACCCTTTGGGCTTATTCATAAGGATGTATACCTTGTTTTCGTTGCGCAGCACCTCGTCGTTGAAGCGTATTACATCGCCCGGATTTACCTTCGTTCCCATTTCCGTCACTACGTTTCCGTTTACGGTAACTACTCCGGCGCGTATATAATCGTCCGCTTCACGGCGTGAACATATACCCGACATGGATATGTAGCGGTTCAGGCGCATACTGTATGTGTTGTCTAAGGGAACAAGGGCGCGACGTTTAAGAGTCGCGAAAGATGGCAAGGACTGTGTTAGGTTAAGTTAGAGGTGTTAACTGCTAAGACCAATTTTAAATTAACTTCCATATAATATAGGTTTCTATTTCTCCCGTGGCGAATATCGTACAACATGATTACGCAAAGGTAGATAAGATTTCCCATAAGTAATTAGGTGGTTTGTATTTGAAAGAAAAATAAATATATCAGATTTTTTTATTTTTTGTAATTTGTGATTTATTGTTAAATAAACCACTACTAATTAATCCAATCACTTTATCATGAACTACCCATTAAATATAGTTTTGCATTTTGTAAATTTATTATTAGCGTTGTAAATTGCAATAAAGAATATTTTTATAACAAGTGTAGAATAGCCGTTTCGATCGTACTACTTTTGGAAGAGATTATTGCAAACATTTTTGTGAAGTTGGTAAAAATGTTCGTGTACCTGAAATCCTAATCGCTAATTTATCAATATACTGTATCTGCTTATCTAAGCACGCCAAGTTCCAATAAGATTAAAAATTCCGTTAGTACATCCGTTAGTATTATTTTTACGTTGTCGACTCTTTATAGCATGACATACGAAATTAAAACATCTTGAGCACTGGAACTAGTAGTTGAATCAACAGCTCATTTAGCTCTCATGAGAGTTGCAACGCTTAACGATTCATCTGCTGAAGATTTCCCCAAGCAATTTCTAAAATAGCTTCAAGAAAACATTAAATTAAAAAAAATAAATAAAAATAAAACTGAGTATTAAAAATATTTGAATCATGTTAAATGGGAAATTTTATTAATAAGAAAGATTCTAATAGTTAATTAGTTTTAAAAATTCTTTCATATATCATTATATCCTAATCTTATATAATTTTACTTTGAAGATACCATCCAATTAAATATAATTTAGTCTTATATAGTTTAACTAATGCTTCAGGATCTATGGGTGAATATTATTTGAAAATTTAGGCGCCAATAAGAAAACATAGATTAATTAGTCAACTACGGTTATGCCAACTTAATTTTAAAGTGACTACTTATGGCTTTCAAAATAGTTATCTAAACAGAAGCGTAAATTTGTATCACTTTCTGTTGCAATGCCCTCTATATACCGCTTCTAGATATAAATATGTAAGGAAACATATCGACTATATTCCTGATGATAAAGACAAAATGGAATGGTTATCCTAATTCATTAACATAACGTGAGTTTTCATCGTTTTTTTAATAAAAAATTAACAACTGATCAAGATTTTTTTATTGCCCTTCAAATTCAATAAACCGACATTTAATTAATATCCATTTGAGTTACTCGAATAAAGGCTATATAGATAGGAAAACTTTTTGAAACGATTTGTTCGATTAAATTGCCTATTTAGAACTTTTTAATGTTCAAACGAATCGCTGGAAAAGTCTCAATACTACTAGGTACTGATGGCCAAAGAAAAATATGATAGCGTTTTCTTAGTATACTTTGTTGTAGAAAGTGTTGTTTAATAAAACATTTAGTTTATAATGAAATTATTGAAAATAAAAGCTTTGTCATCGAAATTTTTTTGTGTATATTAATAAATAAATTTTTTATGATCTAAGTCATATAGAATACCTATACAATTTCATTTTTTTAATGAATAGCTAAGAAAAGAGATAATCGAGCTGTTCTTGCTACCACGATGGAAACTGATCGTAGAATCTCCAGATCAGGCCAACTTGGTAATTCATCTATTTAGGCTTCCAGATTAGGGAAGATTTGACTGGAACTACCAGGATTTCCCAAACTGTCTATAAATCTTGATACTGTGATTGGAAGGTATCATAGAAGTTTCAGATCTGGCCAAATTGGTACCTTATCCCATTTCCAGGGACCCTCGAAATGTTCCCACGTTGACTGCGGATGATTTGACTTATTGTAGATGAAATACCATAAAAAAACAGAAAACTTGACCATCTATTGACATAAATATGAGCAAAGATTCAAACTGACATTTATACATTTAATATTTTTCCCTATTCACCTGCAGCGTCACTTGTTTTTCTTGCTCCACTTCCTCGTCGTTGCCGTGACGATTGCATTTGTTTGGTGGCTCTTGAAGTTCCACGGGAGAGGAACCGTTGGAGGTCTGCTAATACCGAGCTTTTTCGCAATAAAAGTAGTAATATATGAGGACATCTCATAGCAATTTATAGCTTAAAAAAGAAGATGGAAGCAAAAGAAAGGCCTGGGCCAATCTCATCCATAGCTTCCCCGCAAAGGTATATAAATCGTCACGCCACCTCTTCCTCGGCCTGCCAGCGAAGAGGTGGCGCGTAAAATATTTATTAATTACACATAATATTAATAAATACTGCCCACTTCGCTTCACTTCTACGCTCTGCTTAACTTTACATAGAAGACCATTTCATATCATTCTTAGACACCTAACTCAAATTAAATGAAATTCTATTGAAAAAATTATGTTTAATTAGAGTCATACATATTTTGCGACAACTGTTTTATTGATTTAAATTAAACTCACTTTTTTTGTCGACGAAATGTAAGTTCTCTCTGTTTGTGCTCGATGTCACTGAACTAACACCGGAATATCTTATTAGTACTGTTAATGGGAGTTGTAATCAATCAAGAGGTAAAATAACGACTGCCAGATGTGCGCGAAAATCTGCGTTATATACCGCTTTGAGCCCACACAAATTACATACGTATTTATCGGTACTGAAATATATGTCGATACTAACATATTGCTATCGACATATATTTCCCCGATATAAAGCTACTGGAAGGACAACTTTTTTGCTACTAAATGCTTTTATACGATCTCATAGAAGTGGCGAATTGGGAAGAAATTTATGACACAAAGTTGAGGACACAACAGGAATATTAATTAGGCATATTATATACGGATAAACTGAAAAAAATCGTGGCTATTTGCATTATAATTATTTTGTCTCAACGTTCGGCTAATTAGGCCATCTAACTGCGTAGTTAACTTAGCAATACAACTTTTTATCCCTGGGCGAAGACCCATAAGTAGGCCCAAGACAAGGTCGAAAGATGTAGTGTATAAAGGACATGAGGAAATGCCAACTATTCGTAACTGACGTTAAAGACAGGGCTAAGTGGAGAGAGAAAATTATGATGGCTGACTGGACCACCATGTGGGCTATCTATATGTCCAAAAAAGAGAGGTAGAGTTGTCCAATTTCCTTTGTGTCTTCTCCATTGAACGTGACATTGGCAAAATAAATTGTCATAAGCCCAAATGTAAGCCATCTTTCAAAGAAAGACGAAAAAGAAGAGGGAAAGAATCTTGACAAAACGACTTAATCAGATGTGCTGAAATAACACGAGATCAGTGTACTTTTGTCAAAGGCGGAGTAAGAAATTTCGGTGTAATTATAAAATGGTAAAATCGTGATATGACTGAAATTTAAGAAAATATTTATATACACTTTTAAAGAAAACAACAAACTGTTATTTGATTCCTCTATCATAGTATTTATCATAACAGATTCGATGTTTCCTACATCAAATTTTAGTCAATTTCATCAAACTTATAATAAATGTAGCGGAATAACGCTAGGCAGAGGACTGCCTAGCGTTATCCCGGTCTAGTACCAAACTCGGCTTAAATTGCAGAGGATATGGTTGTGGTACAAGTTAACATGACCGAATGGCGTCCGACGTCATCCCCGGAATCCCCACAACCTCTGTAATTTAACTCAGAGAGTATTCGGGATTCACTGTTTTATGTGCTTTCCGAAATATGGATATTTAAAAACAAGTGTTAGAATGGGTCACCCATCGATCACCCAGCCGCAGTAAGAGGTACTTAATCTATCGATCGACTCAAATGTCGGACACAAATTAGTCTACAGCCTCGTAAAAGAATTAATTATTAAGTAAATAATATTTTTTTATAATATGCGCCAAGTTTTTTCACCACGCTCCGGCCACATCTAGAAATTACGTAGCAGAGGCTTTGTTAAACAGTCGTGGGCGAAACCTATTTCGTACCTCGCCTAGAGGCTTGTTTTACTATGAGATATATAATCTGTGGATCATAAAAATATATATCCCATAAAACAGCACTGTGTAACATATCGGTTTTCACATTTTTTTTATAAGACATCTCTCGGAGCACGAACGCAGAGGTAATCTATACCCACTTGAGGTCGACAAGAGAAATCTGTTTTTACATTTTCACTTTGTAAGACTCGAAGTGGTGAAACATAAAAGTGGAAGTGGTAAAATAAAGTGCGTTCGCCTACCGATTGTATTCATTTTAAGGGTAAAGAGTTAATTTGTATTATATGGAATATTTTTTTTTCATTGTGAGATTTTCTCTGTGTAATTCCGGAACTAGACAGCTCCAAATTGTTTGTAAATTTTTTGTCTTCGAAGTCTACAAAGTGCTACAAAACTTTGCCCAGGTACACAAAATCCCCGGCTACACTATATGATCATTGAAATGTACATTTAAATGAAGCTAGGTCTGGCTCCGATATAATAATGTTATTAGTCCTTTAAGAGAATTCTATTCTCAGTTAATAAAGTAAGGTAAAAAGTGCTCACTGAATGTATTTACTCATTTAAATTTTTTTTTTTAATTTTGACACTTTAACAGAGCCTTTTCATATGAAACATCAAAATATTGCCTAAAATATACTAATATAATAAAGTTCGAGGATAATTGCGTAGTAATAGCATTAAAGTTTATTTCATTTTCAATGACTGAAACTATTTTTCTTTAAAATACAATATAATTTTAGCGCTTATTGTTCACAAAACAATTAAATTTAATGCAAATAAGGCTCTATAAAAATTAACCCAATGAATGATATTATTTAAAAGTTGTTTTCTGCAGGTGTCACTTATAATAATTACACCTTTGCAGATGTGTACTTGAAGAGAGTCCTGTTGGAGTGGGCGCTTGAAAATAATTGACACTTAATATTGCCCCCCTCTGCTACACTCAATTATATTAAGATTAATTTTTGCATTATTATTATTATTATTAATTTGTTATATAAACCAACACGACAGATATGAAATTCGCCGAAGTAATCATCGTGGGCGATCTAAAAAAGTTTGTCATGAGCAACTCCGTAGCGCTCCAAAGTTTGGCCTGCAAAGTGACGTGGCCGTATCGGCAATGAATAAGGACTTTGAAAAAGCGAAAAGTGTTGTTGAGTAAGTTATATGTTGTTGCGTGTGTTCGTAGCCATTTAGCCCTCTATTATTAGTTGGGCCACAGAACTTTTCTTTCAAAAATTTGCACCTTTTAATGCCCAACCTTGTGGTAGTCCAAGTTCCGGAATCGTAGGTAAGTAAGCATCGGGCGAACTTAACAGATTTAACCTTCACAGCACAAGGTGGGGTATTTCTACATCCCATGGTAAAAAAGGATTAAGTGCGGAAAAATAACCAAGTTAATGTTGAAAACATCTTTATTTGTCTTATCAATCCATAAACCGCACTAGTGCTGTCTTGCGGAATGCACAACAATTAACTCTTTTGTATTCAACTGTAAAATTGGTATCCATTGGAATTATTAACAAATTACTGATTTTATATTATTTAAACGTATTAAAACTGTCGACTTCCGCTCCCTACGATCGCTCAGGAGATAAACAAAATCCAACGGATCCTTTTTTGTTGAAGTCGGGGACTTTGTTGTAATTTTAATTTCAATTATAAAACGTTTTTTTTATCGCGCATTAATGAGTTTAAAGTCTACGTCACTCAAAAGCTGTCAACGTTTAGTTTTGCGGTCTAAAATCGCCCGAGAATATTTGGGATATAAAAAATATATTTTGGTTAAAAACTTAATTGATTGCCTTGTCTTAAATTATCGTTACTTTGTAAGCCTTTAGTAATTATCAAAATTGTTTTTCCAAGATTTCTTACTAATCAATCTTGTTTTTCTTTGTGTTTTCTTAGTAAATTTACCTGGCTGCTGCAGGGTACATATATACATATAGTCAATCATTACGTGCTGAATAAATAAATAATAATAAAATAAATAAAGTTTGTATTGTTTATTTTTCATGTTATATTTTATGTTATAAATATTATTCTTTTCCTGGTTACTTGGTTGTTTTTAATAACACATAAATTTAAGTATGGGTAAAATTATCCAAAAAATAAAATAAAATTAGCCCTAAGAAAAGATTAGCTCATCTAATTTAGCAGAAACGTTAGTCGGGTCCTTAAACGAGGCCAACGAAAAACAAATTAAGCCTCTCCTCGGCCTCTTCGGGGAACAACTCGATACAATATCGAAAGTGGTGAGTTGCCTAACTTCGGAACTAGTCTTCATTTGATATTGCCGGGTTAGCGTTTAATGAAATATCTAATATAGGCAACTTTCGTATATTACTGTATTAAAATATTTTGTGTGGTCTATGTGTTTCGTTACTATTAACTTTGTTATGGATACGAGTACGGTTGAATACGGATATTTGGTGTTACGATCAGCGGATACGGATCTTAATTTTCTTACTTAAAAATTTACTATAAACTTTGTTATGTTAAACGATAATTGACATATGTAGGTATAGACAGGGTTTTTTAACAAAAAAAACCTTTTTAATTGAAACGCTGGACCTTGTAGGCTCGTACAGTAAAAAAATAATAATTCAGTTTTTTTTACTTTTTGAGCGTTATTTCGAACAAATCACCTTTCGGAAAAACTGAGGGCTTGGAAATAGTATACCCAAACCCATGTACTGAGCCCAAGAACCTTCAGGAGTTGTAGTCGTATAAAGGTTCAGGAAAATTAGTTAAGGAATATCTGTCGCGAAAAGAATAAAATCGTTCTTTAATTTTAAGAATATTTTGTAAGAATTCAGAAAAAAAAATTAATTTCATTTAGCTAAAAATACAATGGAAACTAATGAAACATTGTCTGTATGATCAATTCTTCCATTGTATACTAATTCTTCTTCGATATTGTTGAAAGCTTCGACATCTTAAAACGTTTAGGAATGTATATCCTGATAGCATTGTCATGATCCTTTAGCATGGCGACAAAAGCAGTACCAAATTTTGTTTGAACTTGTTCTAATTCTTCAATGATATAAGGCCGTCCAGGTTGTAGATCATTTAATTTATGTATACGGCATTCTTTATCATTAAAGAAAATATTCTTACCGTACCTCTCTGAAAAATCCCGATACGTATTTTCAGGAAGGTGTGGTAAGGGTATTTCACAGTCTCTTCATTCTTATTTACAATAAGTGTTTATAACAATAATTCTTTCCTCCGAATTATAGTTTTATAATGAATGCCGGTGTTTTTTCTTCTTTAACGAAAAGGATATCACTTATATGGCCGCTTCTACTGCTCTGGCATCATCTTCGTTTAGCAAAATTTTCACCCACTCCTAATACAAGCTTTTAATTTAAGCTTAGCAGGAGGGGAAAAGGGGAATATTAGACATACCTAAAAAGTATTCCTAATATTCTTTAAAAAAAAAAAAAATATTTTTTCAGATTATAGTAATTTATATACATCTTACTAAATATTAATATTTGAGAAGAAAATTTTTGGTACCATTTTAAAAAAATAGCGCCGACGGAGGAGTAGGAAAATTGGCAAAGGTGTGCAAATCCCTGTATATATAGTTACAAAATGTACATTATAGATATATTAAATTATTAAAATAATTTATTTTTAAATAAAAAGAAAAAGGCGGGGACCTAAGAAGCAAAAAATAATTAGTACTTTCATTCGCTTTAGTAGACACACACTGATGTGCTGAAGTCGGTACCAAGCCAAATAGGTTCTCCGCTAAATTGATGCAGATGGCATTAAAAGGAAGTCTCCAGCTGTAGTTGATAGATCTAAGTTTTGAAATAAATCTTTAATTTTAATAAATTAAAAATTTATATAATAAACTTTAATTTTAATTTAAATTCTTAATACATTTTACTAAGTATAACATTTTCACTCTTTACATGAAAAGAGTTACAAGTGGTGTTAAAAGTACCAATCGAGTTCACAACACCACTTTGTGTTTCAGAAACACTATGTGTCCGTTAACCCTCCCACTAGGCATAAACTTTGAGTCAGGATTGGGCGCGACAATGGCCCAGCAGGATTAGAACCTTGGTCATATAAATTTCATTTCCAATCTACCTTTGAACCACTGAGGTTTTATGTTAATGTGTGTACATAAATAAAATACGCGTCGCGTTGTTTGTCCGCGATGAAATCCTAAATTACTTAACCGATTTTAATCAAATTTGCACACTATGTGCAGTGTGATCCAACTTGAAAGATAGGATAGCTTACATCTCAAAAGTAACCAAATTTTCGCACAGCAACATCTGCAGTGTCCGCTAGTATATATATGCATATAGAATTTGTTACTTTTCTAGGCGTTCATAGTTAGAAAACTTCTCTACTATGGTATTTATAGGAAAGTAGTTTTCTAAAGTAAGAACAATCAAGTCTGATACGTAAATGGTTTCCAGCAATGGACTCGTACTGAGAATAGCAGTTGAATTATTACATTTTTAATATAACACTCTAACTAGGTTACTACGTGTGGTCCGTTTACACGCGACGACTACGGTACGACTCACGATATTTGTTACTGTGTAGACAATATTTTAAACTTTTATAAAAAAAGTAAGTTTTAATTAGTAATATAAATATAAATGCTATTTTATTTACAACATTTTTGCGGCTTTGTTTCTCCAACGGTCATTGTTCAAACCTCATCCAAATGGAAGTAGCCGCGAGCGAATTCAAAATCATATTACAAAACGCGCGCGCAACAACGTATTTCACAAATACTTTTAAAAAACGCGACAAAGATAACATAATTTTAAGATAAAAGATATTAAACAATTAAATTTATCGTTAAAATCTGACAAAAGAAGTTCATTTGACTTTTTGTGCCGATTTATTTATAAAAAAAATAAATATAGTCCTTTTTTCTTTTTTCGCTAAGATATTCAGTAGATTGTCTGTGATCTTCATGCTTTTGATAATATTACACTATTGTTTCATTCATTTTCAGAGACGCGAAACTCGAAAAAAATCCGATAGTGATGCAGTCGTAAGCATCAGATTTTAATGAGAGGTATAAAATATATATGTAATACGAGGCGATGCGAAGTTATACAAAATGATGCAGTTATATGAAGCCAAAGATATTGTTTTAATTAGACGTTCCGCTACGCTTGCAGGCCCTTTGGTCTGCAGCTGACTTGGTCCCGCGCCTTCGGGTCTGCTACCAGTCAAATACTTCTTTCTCACACAATGCGGTTTGTCAAAGTTGTCGGTGGTCCAAACCCATCCTTAAAAGCCCAGCAGTGCATCTGCAAGCAATCTATTCGCATAATGATTTTAATATATACGACCTCCTCCGTATTTCGAAAGGCACACAACTGTCTTCTGTCCCGATCAATGTCAATGAGTGATATTAGTCATGAGATTGTGGGGTTTCCGGGGATGAATTCAGAAGACAGTCGGTCATCTTAACTCGCCCAATAGCCACATCCTCTGCAATTTAAAAGGACTCTGGTACTAGACCGGGATAACGCTAGGTATAAAATGTCGCACAGTATAAAACCCACCGCACACTAAATAAAATATATGTTATGTACACGCGACGTATGTACGATCTACATGTGTTTGTCTACAATCGAACCGTTTACTGTTTATTATTGATCAGTGCTCAGAAAATAAGTGGGGCGCATATTTTAAAATCCCACTTTGAAATGCATAATCCTTTGAATAATAAAAATTCTGATCAATTTTATTTCTATTTTAAATCGCTAGTGCAATTACAGTCGATGAAAATGTCGTAAAAGAATATAAATCGTATTTTTCCTAACGTCATCCTGGTCTAGTAACAGGATTCACTTAGAGTGCAAGAGACGTGGCAGATGGCTGACAACCGTCTGACGTCAACGTCGGAACCCCGGAATTTGAAACAGATATTTGAAAAACTAGTGCTAGAACTGGTCACCCACCTATGATCCGGCCGCAGTTAGACCTTCTTAACTTTTTCTACTCAAATACCCACCATTGATCAAGCTACGACCTCCTCAGTGAAAAAATTATAAATAATATTATATAGTATATGTGGGCCACCCTTACCACTTATTACTCAGTGCTTTAAAAATAGTTTACAACCGATTCTCAGACTTACAAAATATGAATAATTTTTTTTTATAAAAATCAGTCAAATCGTTTTCCAAATGACTAACCACGTAAAAATGCATGAAGACATTAGGGCGAAGAAATTAGTTAATTTCTTGAGTTAAAAAAATAAGTTATAGAGAGACAAAAGGAAAACATCACAAACCAATTTCAGGAAATACTAAGCTGTTGCTTGAGGCATATCTCAACTGTGAACTGAGGGAAAAGCAGAGATGCTAAATGTTCTTCTTTTGAGGTATTATCTCACTGAGTTTAGTCCCTTCTTAGGCTCCATAATTCACGCTCGTCATAATAAACGGTTATACTCCAGTCAATGTTGAAACACACAGGACAATAGCCTCCATTTGTCAGTAGGTGTCCAAACAAAGGGAGTGATAGTCTGGCATTGTGCCTGGGAAATCGTTATGCATGCATCAACAGCTTAGACAGCATTCCCAGATGATTGAGCTTAGCATGTCCACGGCAGTCACCTTTTGTTCTGCCTCTCACCTTTGTTTCTTTGTTTATTTATTTCTTTGCTGGAATAGTACTTTAATGCTGTCTTCTTGCAGTAACTCCACCTTAAAGTGTTCTTCTTTTAAAGTATTGTGGCTTTCATTGGATTTCCCGTCCCTTTTGTTTACTCCGACCCATGGGAATGTGCAAATAGCTTTCAGCAAGTGATGGTCTGATCCACACTCAGCCCCTCTATAGACTCTGACATCTTTTTAATTTTATAAATAAGTTTTTTTATAATAGTTTCATAAGTTTTCGGAATACAGAAAATAATAAAAATAAATACATACATAAATAATTAATTAAATATATATATATACAGCTATAATACTTATATCCTATTGATCTGTAAAATAATATTTACATATCGTACTGCACAGAATCTTACGATGATTTTTATTAGTAATCTGTTATGATGGATATTAACATAATTACAAAACATTTAAAAATAAAAAAATCAACAATTTTGTAAAATAAATAATCACATGCTAAATATATGAAATCCGTAGTTTGACATGGCAGTATTGTTATACGAGGGTCGTGCATGCTCCTTAACCTCTCTTCACTGCGCCGGACTGATCTATTGTGAATATCCCATTCCTTTAGTACCCTTCTAATCCGATGTTCCTAACGAATCCCAGGATTAGTAGCCAAGGCCTTAATCGGTTCAGGTGTCATAATCGCCTGTCCTAGATGCTGAAACCTTCGTCGGCACAGTGCTTCGGACTCGCAAAGTAGTGCTAAAATTAGAAGAAAAAATTTGTTGTTATCATGAGATCTATTAGCATTAGAATAAATGCCTTAAGAAGAATGAAAGTCACTTTTAGCTTTGAAAATTTACTAGTTAAAGGTTTTTTACTAGTAAATTTAATATTACAACAATTAGACAACAAAGTACTCGAGCCTGAACAAAACCAATCAGCATCCATTTGCTTCCACATAACTAACTTAAACCTCATAGAAACTAGGAAATCTCTTAATTCAAGTCAATTATTGACCAAAATAATTCTTATTTCGGAAAATAAAGACAACATTAGAAGACCTCCATAGAGCATAAGGTTGTTGAATTTCCTTGGGCAACTGATGACTGTTGCAACTCAGTGTACTGACTAAATAATACTGATGTGCTCTAGAGAATGTAGAGGAAAAAAATCTGAGAAATTATAGAATGCTTTGGAAAAAGAAACATAATAGAAATCTCTGGGTTGGTTGTAGCGGAAATAAGCCAATTTCTACTTGTTATGGAATATTGAACTAATATTGAATAAAACAGATATCTAATATTTTTATAGTGTACTCAACACTACCAATTACTGATTATCTTTCTTTGACTAATTGGAAAAACAAATCGGTAACATTTAATAAACATATGGTATTTTTTAAAACTAAAGTATTTGAATAAACATTATTTATGTTAGTTGTTTTATGAATTTTTTGAGAATTTGCTCAGTTTTGTTGAGGCACACCCCAGCACCATACACACAGCTCCACGCCCGGCACAGCCACATCCCCCTTTGGACCCTTCGGGCTGGCGGAGCCAACAGAGCCCCACAGGAACACGGGGCGATGCTGCAGGCCCCTGTCTCCAGGGTAACCGCCGCTCTGCCATACCCTGGCACAGAGCAGGGCCCCAGGGTGGCAATAAGAGGGTCCGGGGAGCAGAGGGATGCGGGAACGACCCGAGCAAGGCCTGAGGGGAATACCATTGTGAAAAAGTATGTCCACGTCAAAGAAACCACACACTTTTTTTTAAACAAGATCATAAACTTTAATCGCACAAATACTAAAAAATCCAACACATTCAGCACCAATTACCAAAACCAACGTCACCAAACGCCAAACGCCAAACACCTCATTCAATTAATTCGTCTAAATTTATCGGATTCTCAGCACGTCTGTTTGTCGAAACTCCCGTGCGACAATTCGGAACCGTCCCTTATGTTCTCCATAAGGTTGCGCCTTTGTCGAAATTTTCTTTGTTGAGAATTTTTTTCATTTATACATATTTTTATTCCCCACATCCTCTGCAAACTAAGTGGATCCTACTACTAGACCGAGGTAACGATAGGAAGAAGATATAGGTAAAATTTGGAGCCCTGACTCCTTGTCAAAAAGTGACAGGCATTGGTAGGACACTCATTAATTCAATATCAACACGTTATTGTCCGTTAATAGATATGTAATCATGGGTATTATTTAAATTGCCTGACAAATTGCACCGCAGGCGGCCGCGCTCGCCAACTAGTCTCGTCGATTTCGTTTCGACTTGCATTTCTTGTACACTCGCGGATATTGTGGATTTCTTAGTATGTTCTGTAATAGGGTAATCTCTCGGAGCTGATATTACCTCCAATAAGGGCCTGTAAAGTTCATTACGGAAATGAAGTTATTGAATTTTTTTTAATAACGTACATTTCGTAATGAAAATTCTTTGAAACGTTCAGGGGTGATATATCTAATATTAGTTAGCCGCTACTTCACCCGCGTAATATTAGATGAAATATTTTAGCGTCATGATATATAGCTACAGCCTTTCTCAATAAATGGGATGTCTAACACTGAAATAATTTTTCAAATCGGACCAGTAGTTCCTGAGATTAGCGCGTTTAAGTAAACAAACTCTTCAGATTTATATATTAGTATAGATATAAAAGTATAGATATGGTATGCGATGATACTTTTTTAATTACATACTGCACTGTACGGCATACACATGTCTCATATTTTGTGGCACACTGAATGAACTCGCAAAGTCTTCACTGTATTATATATGTTATAATAGTTTTAAAATCTTTTTTGGTAGATTTTTACTTTTTTACCCGATTTCAAAATTATCTAAATAAAAAGGAGGTCTTCAATTCGACTGTATGTTTGTTTTATTATTTTTTGTATGTACGTTACGCGATTTCGAATTCATTTATTTTATAAATTTTAATAAACTATAAATAGTAAAGCAGCTCTGTATAGTTGCTCATTTGGCCCTTACTTCTCGGACACGAGTCGTCAATTAGTACTGGGTACCAAAGGAAAATGTGGCCTTCGGGTAAAATTGTGGTACTTGTACACAGAACGCACACAAATGGTAGGCACACTTATCCAATCACATCAATCAAATATCACTCATATGACGTACGGGCAAACGTCAAAATGCAATGAAACTATTGTCCATAACGAGCGCTTGTGACATATTGTACTGACGTTTGTAAACGAATACTTATATTCGTACTTAACGAAACGTGCCGCTTGTAAATGTCCTTAATTTTTTTAACAGAACCTTTTGCTATGGTGATTTTACGTTATACCTCGTTTTATGAAATGGTTTTTTTTCAACACAATTAATTTTCTTATTTATGGTTAATTTTTTTTTAACCTTAAATGAGAAAAGGTCTCACTGTTGAAAGTAGGCTTTTGGGTTAATTTCTTTCGCGAAGCAAGCAAATTTTTAAGTTTCGCTGTGAATGAAAATAATACGGATTTATAGTAGAAGAAAATATCTAAAATTAAAGCAATGTCGAAATGTTAAAGCCTTTATAGCTCAACCATTAAAAGCGGTCAATTCGTAAAGTTCCTGTTTTATCAAGTTAATTAGCTGTTTCCCGCGACTTTCTCCGCATAAAATTAGAGTTGCAAGAGCCCTTACACTCCTTTATCAGGTCCTATCGAAGAATCCGTTCTTAGCAGACATCTATTAACTACAGACTATATCCTTGCCAAATTTCATCTCTCTACGTTCTGAGGTTTTTGCGATTTCGGGATAGGTTCACTTTTGTATATAGATTAGGTCCTTCATTATTAGGGGTTTAAATCCATTACATAATCATCCGCCATATAAGAAAATTCTCTAGAAGCTTCGCATAATTCCCCTGTGGAATCAGTTGCCAGTTATTTACAAACGGATACGAGATAGGGACCTTCAAGAAAAGAGCATACTCATTTCTCAAAGGCCGGCAACGCATCTGCGAGCCCTCCGGTGTTGCAGATGTCCATGGGCGTCGGTAGTCACTGAGATGAGTGCCGGCTGCCTGAGTTGCCTCTAGTTATCTAAAAAAAAACTTAAAATATGAATGTTCAGCAGGAGATAACGTTTGGAATTATTCCATAGATGAGGATATATTTAGAGAAAATAGACAGTCTCAAATAATAATTATTACTATTATTATTAAAAAAATAGAGAAAGATATTACACAAAATAAATCGAAATCAAACAACATTTCTGAATCCAACGCGAAAAAAGTCACGGGTCACAACTAGTTGTATATATGAAGTCGGTTAAAAAGGACTAGACAAACGCAAGGCACCGCGCCTGTCTGTAACAATAGACAAGATATTTATCTTGTAACAACAGAGTCCGCCCACCGCATAGAACTATGTTATAAAACGGTAAAACTAGTAAAACAATTAGGGTAGCCGGGTCGATTATCATACAATTAACAACGACTAACAAAACACTTCTTTTGAGTATTAGGAATAAATAAATAAATATATACAGTAATATATGACACGGACGTCAGTTCATAAGGTAGACAACTTAATGCCTGTGGTACATGTAACAGAGGCCTGTTATACACAAATATTTTTTTGTAGCAATATAATACACCCAAATTCGAGGCGGAAGTCGATTCCACGACCCCAGGAGCGGAAGGTAGGGTCATTGCTCACTGCGCCAACGGGCCTCTCAACCCACAGTCACGACAACACCTGACTTGTTGACAGTCAGTCAACGAGTGTCCAAAGAAAATTAAAATTTCACTCCAACTTACATTCGAATTAGCAGGCACACACGTGCACACGCGTTCGAGGTGTTTGGCTGACTGGGTCCGAACTCTAGCTCAAATGACTTTTGTAACGTTTAATGCGCTTGTGTGAAAACTGGAAAATCAATATGGCGACCGTGTTTTATAAGGACCTGTTGAGTTTCGCGGGTTTTTTTGACAGTCATCGTGATTTGTGACGTATGTTTGCTTAATGATTTTATTTTTAATCTGTTTTTTTTTTCGGAGATTAGACTGACGCGTCCCGCCAATGACGAGTGCCGTGTCCATACACGGGACATGCGAGAAGGCCTGAAAACACCTCCTCCTGAGAGTTGCACGTTGCGCTCGCCGGGCCGTATCAGTCCGCGTTGCTTTCGATGGAACCCCCGTCGGCAGCGACGGTTGCACTGCCCGGCGGCGAACTCCGAACGTCTTCGCGCGAATGTTCGGCGATGACCGCTGCGTAAGCGTCGGGCATCACCTTCACGAAGTTCTCGAATGAGTGAACTTAAGAAAAAATGTAAAAAAAAATCCACCGAATTTTTTTCTTGTAATTATTATCAATCAATAACTTAGTATTATGATATTATATTATCGTTGATAAAATAGTTAATTTTTAATATATACGTCTTTATCATACTGACTAACTCGTTTGAGTTTCTTATAGATTATACGAAATTATTCATTTAATACTATCTCGTTGGGATTTCAAAATTATCTAATATTAATATTAATACAAGAAGTGGTGAGTTGTGGAGGCAGCCGCCCACCCTGATTACACCATGGGAATCGATGAATGGGTTCAACTGTTTGAGTGATATGGAAGACCATTTATTAGACAATATTTTTTCCACTCTGTTGGCAACAAAAGTTTGAAGGTTGTGATTAGGGGTTTGAAGCCATGCTAGTACAGTAGAGGAATTAGAAAGAAGAATGTGTTTTCGAATCGACAAATCAGAAAAAAAATTATTCAAGAGGTGTTTAACCAAATACCAGACCTCTAAACACTAGTCATCGAAACATCCAATTAGAATTAGAAGCCCTATGCTCCTTTAGGGGCGCAAAGTATTTTTAAGTACATTTCAGTATGACTGGGACCTATTTCGGAAACAGCTTTGGTAATAACTGGTAAAATAAAAATTACACTAGTGAAAGCTTTCTTCTTGATTTGAAACCCGTATTTCCTTTCGCAAATACAGCCTTTTTAAATTTTTCTTAGTGGTCATGGAAGAGAAGAGAAGGGCTGCTTCGGAGAGGGTGAAGGAATATTGGAGAAGACGCAGGGAAGCTTCTGGACAGACATGTAGGAAATAATAGATTCAGCGTACACCAAAGTGGGTGATTCGACAATAAAAAAAAATGAATAGTTCATATAAAACGACCAAATATTTAACATTTTTAATATTTCTGAAAACGTCCATTAACGACTTCTGGTAGTTATAATTACTAGTAATTACCCGCTCCTGCTTCGCAGAGGCCAGCTGTTCCTTTTCTTGGCTCAAATCCTTTAACTTCAGCTCATAGTCCCCTTCCAGCTTTTTCAGTTCCACCTGCAACTCGTGACGTGCAGTCAACTCTGCGTCCAACTGAGAGAAAGCAACAACAAAAAACATGTACCGTGTCAACAGCGACAGTTTACTTTTAATTCTGTAACTTTAAATCAAACATATTTGTGTGAATCTAAACACAGCTTATTCTTCTCCTCTCGACTGTATAATATCTTTTTTAATGTTTCCTCTTTCCGTCTCTCCGGCGGTGGAGGGGGTACGGAGTGAGAGCTTTTTATAAGGCCTCATAAGTCAAGTAGATATGGGGCAAGGTGTAGAAGGATTTTAGTTACAGCAGGTGTCACGGGGAAAACTCGGTTCGCTGAGTTATTGTTTGTTTAATTAAATGAGTGTTTCTCCTAAATACCATAAGCCTCCTCACGGCGAGGCATCGACGTCGCCTCGACGTCGATGTCGTAGCAGGCGGTCTGCTTGGCGTCGTGCGGCGGCTCGACGGCGATGACGTGGTTGATGACGATGGGGTCGGGCGCGTGCAGCAGCGCGCCGAGCCGCGTGGGCACCTCGGCCAGCTTGACGCGCGCGCAGCCGAAGATCTGCTCGAGGTACTTGTCGCAGGCGATGTACTCGCGCTCGTGCGGGTCCTGCAGCCGGTGCGTCTTCACGTACTGTAAAAAATTATAACTTACCTTTAACAGATGGAAGGGGGAGAGAGAATTGAGTTATTTTTGTTTTTTTAATAAACACAGATATCTTCATCGCATTCAGCATATTTTATTTTCTGGCCTTCATTTCAAAATCCAATAAACGACCGCATCATCATATAATAAAATTAATTTGAATGATGAATGATGAGATTTCAAGTAAAATGTTTATTTCCATCATTTTACAACTGATATACTGTACCAGGGTCCAGTGGAACTCGTAACTTTTTACAATTAGTTTAATTTATATTTAGTTTTTAATTTTGAAAAGATATTACTGTTTTGTTTTTTATATGTAATGGAAGTTTTTATGTATTGGTAGTGTAGACATCTGAGCAAAGGTAATCGTTTCGCAAGTGCTCAAAATTTTTTTTGCACCATTAAATTAAAAGCACTACGCATAGTTACGTCGATGACGCGCAAAATGCTTTATTCTTAGAAGCACATAATGACGCCGGTAAACCCGTTGAAGTCTTTCCTTACTCATAGGTCAACGTCGGTGATTTCGCGATCCAATGGGCAACTTTTTAGCGAATTTATCCGGCTATTAATCTTTATTTTACACGACACGGATGCGAATGTGATCGTTATAAGTATAGTAAACGGAAGCTTATATTGCTATAGTTTTATTTTATTGTATTTTCTACTTTTACGTTTGAAAATTTCACAAAATTCCTTCGATTTTGCTAGTTCTTTCATGATCATTGACCGCGACATTCAATTTCAAGCATTTTACTTTAAATAAGTACGCAGTTTTTATGTATTAAGTTATTTTTGTACGTAAATCGTATCGTTCGCTGTTTCTTCGCAATCCCATTTAATTATCGAACTTGAATGTAAAAAACATACTGTAAAATTATTCTTTTAACAGCATTTGACAGCACTACCTTCTTTCGAAGATCGGCCTGACGACAAATATACCGCGACTCGGTATAGCCGTTGTTTTTATGGAAGATTTCCTTGAATTGCATGATTTTTAGGACAGTGTTCAAATGGCTATATTTATTTGTTTCAAAATGACTGTCTACGCCGATGGAAAAAATGCGCTACCATATACAATGAATAGAGTCACTTCACTTGTGTATAAAAATAAAACGCCGCTCTCGTTGCATGTGGATAATAATTTATAAAGTAGTAGCTGCGTACAATGAATAGTGGATTCTAGTCTCACGGTCTCTATAATAGGATGGCATTGTCGCGGGCACGCTCGACTGCGCATCGCCGCGCACTCGGGAAGTCTCCCTCAGGACGCCGTATGCTATTAGAATTTAGATTAGTATCTTCACATTATACCACCACTCCCTAATAAAGCGTAAAGCCTAAACGGAAATTAAGTCTGTGTTTATTGTTATCGATGCGGCGCTCGAGTTCTATCTCAGTCAGCTTTAAATGAATACATAGTCTTCGATCTTAGCTTTAAATGAATACAT
>JANCMC010038415.1:398759-409222 GCA_024363005.1 Charaxes varanes
GATGCGGCGCTCGAGTTCTATCTCAGTCAGCTTTAAATGAATACATAGTCTTCGATCTTAGCTTTAAATGAATACATGGTCTTCGATCTTAGCTTTAAATGAATACATAGTCTTCGATCTTAGCTTTAAATGAATACATAGTCTTCGATCTTAGCTTTAAATGAAAACATAGTCTAATAGCCGATTTACATCAGACGAGCAAATGCTCATTCTACCCCTACTCTATCAAATTCTTTTAGTTTAACAGGAATTGAACCGATACGAACTTTAATGATGTATGTTCTTTTTATCTACCGTATATAATAATATATAAGGGCTTTAAATGGAAAAGTTTATTGTTGTGTATATACGTGCTAGTAGTTAAAAGTAAACGACTTCTTTAATACATCATATGAACTTCAATGTACCATAATTAAAGAAAAATACTTTGCTGCGCTAATGGGTAGCCGAAATTAAAGCTTTGTCAACATAATATATCTTGATGTTTCGAACTTTCCAATATGGGATCGAGATTAAGTAGTGGCTTAATAATTAGAAGTAACGGTCGCGAATAGCTATTAACAGGCGGGCAGTCGCATATTTGAAATGTCATTACTATACATCAAACGAAGCCGTCTAACGTTATATTTATACGCCCTATATTCATATATATATACTAGCGGACCCGGCAGACGCTGTCCTGCCCGAAAGTTCAGTGACTTACTATATTCTATTATTCTATAATATTGTCCCCATTCCCGTTTCCTGTCCCTCTCCCGTTCCATAATGGTTATATGGATATATGCTGTCGCGGGCTTTTTTTGTAGAACTATTTAGGATTATCGTTCCCTTCAGATACTATATATCCCGTAGGATTTTCAAACAGTTAGATGTAAAGTCTTGAAATTTTCATAATTATAAAACACGCTTAAAACTCGTTAAGAAAAGAAATCGCACAACTTTTAAACTCATTTAGCAAGTACGTTCATCGCATATCAGATACGGAACCCTTCTATATAAGCGTATCTTGACACGCTCTTGGCTACTTTTTCTAATGGTTTCGTCACGATTGCTTCAGATCGAGCGTCTGGCGCAGTATGAACGGCTGGTGGGCGGCGGGTGCGCCCGTCGGCGCGCGGCGCGACTCTCCGACCTCGAGCGCGTGCAGGATCTGTTTCCGCACGACTACCTCGCGCTGCATGACGCTGATGCGCCCGCCGCGCTCGCTTCGCACCATGCCCAGGTAACACCGATTCCGATGTCTTTATAGCCTAAAAACTGTCTGCTCCGATCATCTTTTTATAATAACTTATTTGCCTCTCTCTCCATTACTTATCATATAAAAATAATTTTAGGTGTCTCTCGATTCGATGTATCTGTGACACGGATAATCGGTAATTATGTAGTTTGCGGAGTTTTCCCATAAATGTTTATTCTTGTTTTTTTTTTCTCCTCGAAGATGTTGTTTGCACCCATTTAATATATAAAAAAAAAAAAAAAAAATTTTTTAAAAAAATATTAAAAAAAAAAAATGGGATTTGCCGTAATATAGGACAAAGTAATTCTTGGGTAGATAGCATGTTGAACGAGTACCGGATGCGGGTACGTCGGAAGGACACATACGGATATATCTTACAGTAAATTACGGTAGGTAGTGAACATGCAACGATACCCTAATTCGATTTTCTCGAATTGAAATATATATATTTTTCAATGTATTGTCTTTAGAAATGAGAAGCACAATTTCAGTAAGTTAACATGTTTTTTCTTTCAAAGCAGGCCTTGAACGAAATAAGCTGATTGAGGCAGGGAGTGGGGCAGGGGTAGCTACCCGGGGCTAATATATCAATTGTAGCCTGCCTCCATGGCGCACATAAATTCGCGAGTCAACACGGCACTATTGACTTATGGCTTCCATGGAGGCACCCAATGCCACACCTGCTCCACATCATAAACCATATCTGGATTTGTGACGACAGCGAAAAAATAATGTTAGGACAGAATGATCTTTTATGCTTTTGGAAGGAGTTGTATATGGTCATGTTGGACTGGAAGCTTTAAAATGTCTACAGTACAGATAGCTTCTACAAAGCTGTCTCTTTTAGAGTAGTCTTTCACAACTGTATCCAATTGAGCAACACTCAATTTTCACTATAAATCTCTTTCATACCATTCTAACAGAGGCTTCACAGGTGGTCATTTCACTAGGAAGTTATTTCAAGCATTCTTTAGTCAGAACATGAAGTGCCCTTCTTTTTTTAAATGTTGGTTACAAAGATGTCACAGTCCGTCTGGCGTATAAATTTCTAGTATTCCTAGTTAAATTAACAAAAAAACCCGTATACATTTGTTGTGAATTGGTCTCGGCTTAGTTTCCGAATTTCGTGTTTTATATTTAATTGACATGTACCGCCAATTACATGACGTATGGAGAATAGAGTAAACATCCACTATACATTATTGGAATAAAGGGTCATGACGGACAGACGTAGGTACGGACCTGTATCCTTATATAGAGTATTATTCATCGCAACAAGTTTCTTATAGTATTACATTCTTGTTCGGCAATTATTTTTAATACTGTCTTTAGAGCGTCGGCGCAGTTGTTGCGCATGACTGGACCGGACCGTATTCTTACGAATTTATGTTCTATCCCCGCCATGGACTAATGTGATTTTCGATTTTCGAATTTCACATGTACTTTTACCGAAGGTCGGATTTTCATCTCCTCAGGGTACTTGATGAAGTGGGGTGGTGTTCGTTCGGAGGGCTATCTTCGGTCAGTCGAACAGGGGCGGGGGGGAGGGGGTACAGTAACTCGTTAGTGGGATAATTTGTTAACGTTAGTAAAGAGGAATTCCTAAGGGAATACACACACGCAAGAAGACATGAGAATTGTGGGAATTAGACTTTTATTATTTCTGTTGGAAATATATGAGAAAGATCAATTATTTCATTAAATGTTCATCCAGGTTCGGGCCAAATCAGCAACAAAAGGGATATTAAGGTCATTATGGATGGCTTTATTCGTAACAAAGTAAGGAGCATTGAGGATTTTACACAGGATTTTGGATTATAAGGATTGGATACGAGAAGAATTCGATGGCTTAGTGGAGCCCCAAACCTCTACTCTGTAAGTCCAGATGGGTCTTATGACAGTCATATATATGAGTCTTTTGTAATTAAGTGGGAGCTTAGAGCGTTTGTCTAGTTTTTTTTGGCATGAAAACACAAATTTACAGAGCATTTAGCACATTTAACGTTTGTGTTTCCTTTACAATGATTGTTTTTACACCTATTCCTTTTTTCGTCCCAAACAGGCCAGTGATCAACTTTATCTTTTGCTACTTGAGCTGGGATTTTTGGTGCACTCGCAATCGTTTGTTGTTTGTTCTCCTGATGATGGTCTTTCCCGCTAGGGCTTACTAACCTCCCTCAACTTACATAGAGTATTCCGATTCGTATTGTAAAATCCGTATCCTATTCCTAAATCAAAAATTTAAAAAAAAAAAATATCAGCCCCCCCCCCTACGGACTATCACTCAGTAGAATGCAAATAGAATAATAAAAAATAAAAAATACGCAGTTTTGGGAAAAGTACTCAACTGCATATTTATTTTAATTTTTTTTTTTTGAAAAACACACCCAGTTTACATCAGTCTTATATAGCTAGCATATACAATTAAACAATCTATCATACTTCTGGCAGCCAGAAGCAACATACTGAGTATGAAGGACAAGGGCACCTGTGTATCCATACACGGCGCGCTGATCAGTGAGGGGGTGAAGCCATACTACGCCTTAGTATTCGCCAGACTCGCCATTACGGTATTGGTGGAAGTGAAGTAATATTTTTATTTATTTATTTCAAACTTCACAGGATCAAATGCAACTTAAATCCTACTAAACCACAATCTCTCCATCGAGTCAGCTTCATTTTCTTTCTGTCCCTCTTCATTTACTTTCTGGTCTCCGTCCTTTTCTTTCTGATCACCTTCTTTTTCTTCGGTTTTTATCTGTTTTACCTTAAGTAATTAAGAAAAAAGAAAAAAATTGGTTCTTCACACGCTGATCTGTGGAGAATCAACCACAAACTTAAATCTACAGGAAATGTTCGTAAAATAAATTTAAATTTATCAACAAATTACCAGAATTGTCGTAAAACCAAAGTGAATTCCAGTGCGCGGTTAATCGCCGTTATGTATCAACACAAAATAACATGTTTGCACGTTGAGCCGAATCAATGCTTTTTGGACGGTCGCAGAATATCATATTAGCATTATTTAGTCACTACTTCACAAATAAAGTCCGGCACACTTCATCGCTTAATAATTTTTGTTACGGCTTTTCATTTGCATAAAGGCAAAATATACGCCATTCTTACTAGAAACAAAACACGAAAAAGAGGTCATTGTTTAATCAGCGGACGGCATTTGAGTCTAGGTGATAGAGTGTGACCCATTCTAACAATGGTTTTCAAATATCTGATTTCCCCGTGTTTTGGATGGCACGTGGGGCAACAGTGGGTCCTGATTAATGTCACTAAGTGATACTAGTTGTGAGATTCTGGGGTTTCTGGGTATGGCGTCAGTCAATCATCCTAACTCGCCCCACAGCCATATCCACTGCAATTTTAGCGAATCCTGGTACTAGATCGGGATAACCCACTAATATAACTTTTTTTTATGTATATATGTAAATATACACCAGGGGATCGACGATGCGTTGCCGGCCTTTGAGAAATGAGTATACTCTTTTCTTGAAGGTCCCTAAGTCGTATCCGTTCGAAAACACAGACGCTGGTAATTGATTCCTTTAATTTGACAAAGTTACCGCAATTCTTTTTTTACAAATTTACGGTAATCGCAATTTTTCCTTGTACTTTAAGATGTAACTTCTTGCCAAATTTTATGATTCTAGGTCAACAGGGTTTACCTTATAGGTTTTGATTGCCTGTTCGAATGTATAGGAAATGCAACATAAATGGCCATATCTTTTGATTGGCTATACTTAAAGAGTTGATTTTTTTTACAGCTTCAAGGGATCATAGACTTCAGTATTTGGTATTAATTGCAACTTTATATCTTTACATATTTCTGAGAAAAAGCGTCTTGACGGACAGACGGTCAGACATACAGACAGATGAACAGACAGACGGCCAGACAGACAGACGGACAACGAAGTGATCTTATAAGGGTTTCTTTTTTCTTTAGATGTATGGCACACTAATAAATGTCTATTTGCCAAAGTTTTTCCAGTTACGGAGAAAAATCTCGGAAAATTTGTGCAGTATCATGCATTGACGGCAAAGAAGGCTTGGCTCTCAGAGAGCGTTGTTATGTTAAGTTGCACATATGTTCATAGATTCCAACCTTTCCCTGTTTATATGTTAAATAGTTCGTACAGCTCGCTAATATGACATGTTTGTATAATCGCTACAGAGACGGAGCCCTGCAAAAAAATAACACAATGTGATTACAATATTCTTGTTCGTCAAGTTTTGAGACGACAAGTTTTTGCGTGAGGTTTTGTTTTAATTCCCAAGTTAAATAAATTCTCGATGTACATATGTCCGTAATTAAGACGAGTACGACAAAAAGGTGGCCAAGAGCGAGTCGGGTCACGCTTAAATAGAATGGTTCCGTATCTGATGCGCGACGAAGTTATTTGTTAAATAACATCAAAAGTGTTCCCAGTGAGATTTGTTACCATGTGATATCAATATGGCAAATTTGAAATCTCTACGTCAGCTCAAGGAAGCTCAGATTTTTAGCACACAGACGGAGAGACGGACAGAGCAAAGTTATAAGGGTTTTGTAGGACTACGGAACCTTAAAAATTATTAGCTTTATGAGTCAGTCGAAGATTATTTATGGAGAAAACTTTTATTGACAGGTTTTGAAAGGGGAGTAAATTCATGCTACGTCCTTTGTTTAATCACACAGACTTTTACAAATAAGTATATACATAAATAAATAACTAAATATATACAGGACTATATGACATACGGACGACTGTTCCTGAGGTAGACAAATTAATGCCTGTGTTAAGGTAATAGACTCGTGTTAGACACAAATATTTTTTTTGTAGAAATAAATAAATATATACATATTTATAAAACACCCAGACTCGAGGCGGGAATCGAACCCCCGGAGCAGAAGGCAGGATCACTGCCCACTGCGCCAACGGTCCAGTCAGTGAATGACGTTCACAAGAACTTGTGAACGTCAAATATTAGATATTTTTCAATTATTATTTATTATTTTGGTGATATTTACGATTTAACTTAGTTCACGAAGGTTTACCGTACTTTTCATTGAGAACAACCCACAATAAATTCAGTAGGCTAAATGTCGTGTTACCATGATTTCACAATAATTCAGATATGGTTTAGTTTCAATGAAGTTATATTTATTACATTTATACTGCATATTTGAGACATTTTACATCATCTATTAACAATTTTATTAAGAACGGATATCCATGCAATGATAGCCTACGTTATAACAAGCGGATTTTTATATTAAAAGACAGAAAATCTTAGAAAAATATGCTAATTATCTTTAATTCATTGTCAATGTCAATTGGTCAAGTCAGTGGCATTTTATATAATAACTAGTTGTTACCCGCAACCTCGCCCGCGTAAAATTAGGTTTGTGGAAAGGCACACTAAAGTGGAAAGTTTCAGCGAGGAATGAAAGGTGGGAGCGAAGGTCGATATGCTCAACCACCGCAAAGGAAGATCTTCGTGTCCGGGCTAGTTGTGCTTTATACCAGACATGCTATAGTCAGGCACAGGGTGAGTGTAGTACTGGGGAAAAGCCCACAGAGACACTTGGCAGCAGGTACTCTCACACAGGTACCCAAACAATGCCATCTGGCCATGCAGCCTCTTCCTCTGTGAACCGATGGGCCCCACTTGCCACCTTACCTGTGTATTTGTTTTAGAAAATCCCTATCAACGTAGTTGAATTCTACACTTCTTAACAAAAAAAAAAATAAAAAGAATTGGCCTGACCAGGGTTTTATATAGTGTCACTTCAATTTAAAGTGCTTAATAAATCCCTATTCTTATTCGCATTCACTATTCTTCTTTCTATATCTTTGGAAGAGATATTTTCGGTATTTATATATGCACCAAGGTAGACGAATTCATGCAATTTTTCAAATTTATAGCCTTGGACCTCAAGAGATGTGTGAGGACTATCAGTTCCAACAATCATATATTTTGTATTGGTCTCGTGCAAAGACGAGCGATAACACCCGCTCCTATCGAATTTCATGTGTTTTGGACCCTTCGTACAGCAAGGTCACATTCCGAAATATTGATAGGGCTTAGTTTAGGCACATGTATTTCACGACGTTTAGTGTACAGTTGCTGCACGATCGTCGAAACGAATAGTTTTTTTTTTTTTTAATTGATCGCTGTTATTGCGAAAATATAACAAAAATGGAACGACGAAAGGGTTCGCGAGATAAACATCGATCAACCTAACTCCAAGATAGGGTTTATGCTCTCCTTCCCAGGCTGTACTTGGATGAGGCAGTATGGGTAGCACAGTCTGATTTCTGTTCACCTACGTTAACATCATAAGAGCTCAGTTCTGGTATCTATAAACCAAAATGAGCATTTTTAAAATACAGAGGGTCTGTGTCAGGATAAAGGAAATAAAACAGGAGTTCTTGTGTAGGTTAAGGTAAGGATTTACAATTGGTCATGTCAGAATAGAAATCCTATGGGACAACCAGGTAAACCAGAAGAAAACAGTCAAGAGTTTTGTAAAAATAGTGGCCGTGGAAGCTTAAAAGAGTATTTACCATTTGTTTGATTTTTTTTTTCTCCTATGGGCAATATTGCAGATGTCCCTGCCTAGCGACAACTTTCTGTCTTGATGTATGATTTAAAGTTAAAAAAGTAAATCCCTAATACATTTTTTAAAATGTAAATTGCATTTTGATTGATGGTTTAACGATTTTTTTATATACCTAACCTATTGTAGTATTATCTATATAATAATGTCTATGAGTAATGATAACTTGGACGAGAGTTTCTACTCCATTTCTTCTGATACTTCATCATCCGATGGATCGAGCAGTTATGATAGTTTTCACAGTATGCCTTCGCTTAATGAAATACTAAATTCGAATTTTTCAGATACTGTGAAAAACTTTAACGTTGTTCATATAAATGCTCAGAGTATTCCCCTCAAAACTTGAGATTTAATAGACCTTAATATTCCCTAACAAAAAAAAAAACAAAAAAAGGAAGGTAGGAACTAAAAATCATAATTGTTATTGTCGAGGACGACACCTTTAATTTTTAATATTTATTATTATTTAATAATTTTATTTTATATGCACATATATTCATTTTTTCTTGGTTATATTTTGTATATATGTTTCTGTAAATATTTAAAATTTATATTCATTGTCGGAACTTTCGGAAACTTAGATGGACCAGTGCCACTTTTCCTTCTGCCACCTGTTCCAAAGTCCAGGAGGAAAACCTGCATCTATTAAACTCTCTGCAATGGTTTTACATAAATTTGCATTAGGATACTTCTTTCATTTGACAATATTGACTACTTTTCGTTCCTTAACCCTTCTCTTCCATTAGAAAATACTTACGTGTGTTACGTTAGCGGCGTTTTATGCCACTTTTTTGACGGCTGTAAAATCAATGTATACGACTGGTGTGGATTTTAGTTTAACTGTGTCGTATTGATTAGTTGGGGCACAATGACGACAGCAGCACGGGCTAAATAATGAAGTCAAGCTAATGGCAGTTTGTGATTAGCAGTCTCAGCGCGCGTGTGTGGTGAATTGGCCGGTCATTGAGTCGCTGTCAGAGTACAAAGCCACTCCCAAAGGACTCTGACAAACAAGCAAAGTCGAAATAACACTGATAAACAGCAGCCAGAAACAAAAATCAAAGATGATACTAAAAAAGTAATAAGAATTAAAAGAAATAGAGAATGATAACGAAAAAAAATAATTTGTTCAATCAAGGGGGAAGTTCTATTTTGAAAATTGAGATTTGATCAGGTAGCCATTTCTAAAAAAAGGATACTCCTTTATATATGGGGTTTAAATCCATTACATATAATCTGCCATATCAGTAAATACGCAAGACAGGACGTCCATTACAAGAGTATTCAGCAGAGGTTTTATATATTAGTATAGATTATTGAAATGATAAAAAGTTTGGGAACAAATCTGACTTCTATTCTATAAACAAACGATTATTTAATAAAGAATGTAAATGCCCAAATAGTATCTATCGATTCGATCCATCGAATTAATTTAAGAAAACATTTCCGCTTAATTGAGTTTCCAAATATTTTGAACGAACTTCGGTTGTAACAACATTTTAGGGAAACTTTTGAACAACCCTTTCTGTAGCTCGCTAGTATAAATGCCTGCCATGTAACGAAATATCACCGAATCGATTCCTACCCGGGTCAATTAAAAAAAAGTTAGTGAGTCTTGTGATTTCACTATAAACGTTTACTATCGTATATTAGAAATCGTCGGTTGGGCGAAATTCGGCCAGAAATTTTTAGATTTGCGTAGCATACGGTACGCAAATGCTTATTTTAAAATTTTATACGCAATTTTTATTCTTAATACAACGATATTTGACAATTTAATCACATTAAATGTCGTTATTATAAAATACATTATCAATTTGTCATGATTGTCATGATTACGTTTTGACATGATTTTAAAATAAAATGTATACATGTGTGTGTAGATGGTTTGGCATTGGTGTGCGTGAGGTGTTACTTTAATATATTTATAAAAGTAATAATATTCGCAGAACCATCTTCTATGATTGTGCCAAAAGTGTATATTTTCATACCCTTCCGTTTACGCAATTATCGTAAAATCGTACCGAAAGTTCCTGCTTTGCTTTCATTATTAATAGATGACTCCTAGTCTCTCCGCTCACACAACACACTTTCTACTATGTAGGTACTATACACTTTTAAATTAAAGTAGTCTTAAATACTCGGATTACTTTTAGTTATGTCTAATTTTCCAGTTACCTTAAGCTTAAACACTAGTGCTGGTGCAACAATACCTCAGCGGCGTTGGAGTTTAAACCGGGTTTCTTGTGAATTTCAATTTACCACTCCTACCGTTGAGCTGTTAAGGCTGTTTATATATTATTGTATATGTTTCTTAATGCTAATAAAACAATTTGTTGCGCAAAGAATGTGCGGGAGCTGTAAACTTTTCCCTGGGGAGCGTTGTAGGAAAACATTTCACTTAATGGAGTTGATGAGTATTTTGGGGGAACTTAACAACACTTGTATTTGTTTCGTTTGTCGGGGGTTTTTGCTGGACGGAAAAAACACATCTTGATTAAAGTAATTACCAACCGGCCGTTTTATATGCTCTCCGAACGTAAATTTGGCTAATGTTAAATAATTTCAAGTGTCGGATTAAATTATTATTAGTTCAACAGAATGTTTTTTTGT
>JANCMC010038415.1:409322-447840 GCA_024363005.1 Charaxes varanes
AACGTAAATTTGGCTAATGTTAAATAATTTCAAGTGTCGGATTAAATTATTATTAGTTCAACAGAATGTTTTTTTGTCAGCAAAATTTTTGGCTGGCTATGCGTATACGTAAGTACCTTTTTAAAGCACATTTGTGACACAGGTAACAATTTATTGCTCGGTTTAAATCTATATTTGCCCTTTGCTTTTAACCTTTCTAGTATATATAAATATAATTGACAAATTCAAAGCAGTAACGGTTAACTATTATATAGAATAGTTTTTTGCACTTGTACAAAGCATCAACGTAATGGGAATCCTATAACAAACCTGTGAGGGATTTACGAAGTGTTAGATCCCACTCCCGTGTTAGATCTGTAAATAAATTCGTGTAGTCAGATATTGTTGGATCTTTCGCCCAAATTTTGGAATCATACATCTCACTAAACAGAGTCTTTTATCTACAAGCAACGCGGTAAAGTTTACTGCCCCAATATTTTACTATATCTTTTTTTCCTTTGCTGTATATCTCGCATAGTGGTGTAGTAAGTCTTCCGAATCATCCTGCGCCACTTCACCCTATCCTTGACATCGTCTTCGAAGATTCTAAACTTCCTCATGTCCTCTGACACTATATCTTTCCATCTTATTTTGGGTCTCCCATTAGATTTTCGATCTGGGACAGAAGGCCCTAGAATAGTCCCAGATTCGCCACGTAGTCTGATGGTCTCTTTCTCATATTATCACTATTGCAGCCAAGATTTCTGCATATTGTCAGCGATAATATCTTATTCTTCTTATCTTAATATTTGATTATTTTATTTGCAATTTTATCTTGCTATGCGATCTTTTTACTATACGCCTTTGCCCATTTCACCAAAATTTTCGAATCACACAGTTCACTTCACTGCACTTGTGCGACGCGTTAAAGCATTAGGTGTAATGCAAAATGCAAAATTCAGTCGCAGCTCTCGGCTCACGACATTTGCATAATTCATGTGACTCAAACTGCTCCGAGATGCAAAAATTTACAGTAGCGGTGAAAAATAAATGCCGCCCGTCACTTGCTTCGTCGGGGAAGTGGAGCACGTCGTGTGTGAATATATCGTGTCACTTTCTGACTGCAGTACCTTTTTATGCCACTGCGTGATTATAGCTGGCTGCCGTAAACTATACGAGTGCATATGTCATGGGTGTACTGCGGTGAAATCTATATAGTGACCGTGACTTGCTCTGGCGGAAAAGTGGGGCAGATCATGTGGGTTCCCTTTTTTTACGTTACAAGGGGCAAACGAGCAGGAGGCAAGCAGATGCGTTGCCAACCTTAATGACGAGTTTAGGCCACCGGGAAGTCTCACAAACCGAACGAAACGTGACAAAAATACCATCAGTTGATGTGAGAGCATTGTCGCCACTTCACGCCGATCTTATGTGTTTTCTGTATAGTTTTGCCAATGTTTTAATTTATTATTTTTTTTTGTTGTGAGACATCCTCTCATTTCAAATAAATTTATTACTCAAATTTTCCTCAATGGGAGAAGTTGGAATTATAAGATTTGGCAATGACATTGTTTGCAATTGAAACAAAACTAACATAAAATTTATATAAACTACGACACTGTAAAAGAACATAAATAAAGAGATTTGAGGCCATTTATATCAAATAGCTTAAGTTTTTATTATTATATTCTATTAACATACATATTTAGAGAAAAGATGAAAAATGAATTCGAATATGAGAATTTAACATTAAATCACTATCTTCAGTAAGCAGCATGTCGACCGTGGAAAGGCTATTTGATCTAAGCGCCATTTTTTGACATATTGAGTTATATACATATTTGGAATCAGCGAATTTTTCTCCTTCTATTAAGCTAAATTTCAAAATTAAAAAAAATTTGGTTTTAAACCCATATATTTGTTTTGTTTATAAATTATTTTTAAAAAAAAAAAAAAAAAAAAAAAAAAAAAAAATATAAAAAGAAAAAAAAAAAAAAAAAAAAAAAAAAAAAAAAAACAAAAGATAAAAAAAAAAAAAAAAAAAAAAAAAAAAAAAAAAGAAAAAGGCCAAAAACCAGAGCGGCAGCTGTTCAAAATTACAGCAGAATGTGTCGATTTCATTTCAGAAGGCAGAAGGTAATAACAGCTGCTGAAAAACTTATAATTTAAGTTGTTTTTTAAGTTCGAGGTGATATATACCTAGATTATCTACTTATGGTTTAAATTATTATTACTTAAATTTAGGTCAAAATTTCTTAAGGGATATTGATATAGGTTGAACAGAATTATATAGAAGTCAAGGAATTAACAGGGTTCTTAAATTTTATACTGTTCTTAATTATATTTATCAAATAAATGTCTTTTAAGTTTATAGATATAGATTTAAGATCGGAATAATTTAACATCTGTTTTCATTATTTCATTTAAGAAATAATTTTGAAGCATTCGATAAAAAATAAATTACGAGTAATGGTGAAAATAAATACACTTTTACAATTTTTTTCATATTATCCTCCATTTTGTATTTTAAAGATGGTATTCTTCAGAACAAGTTTTTTGTAAATCCATTACCATATTCGAAAGGCCGTTATGTTTTAAGCCCACGAATTAACTCGTTCTGGTTTATGTCATTGGTCTGCGCGCAATCTTTTGCCAAGTTATTAAAATAAAACAACAAAAACAAGATCATCTTTCAACAATATAAGGGAATCAATAATGGATAGAATTTGCTCCTATTTTTATTAATAAAGTTGAATTAATTATACATGAAAAAAAATTATTAAAAAAAAAATTTTTTATAAGTAATGTTCTACAGATAATAGAAAATAAAAAATTAATTGATGGTTTGTAGTGGCTACAAGTCAACTTTTCTTTCCGAAGCCCAAAGGAGGGCCACGATGGGGGAGCGCTGCTGGGCCGTGGGCACTGCCGGGGCAGCTGGGAGGCCCCGTCAGCCCCTCCTGGGCCCCCTCCCCACCTCCAGTCTCCTTGGCTCGCCCCAGGGCTAAAGCCGGCAGTGGGGGGCACGGGCGAGGGGCCTCACCCTGCACGGCACTGAGCTGCTCAGGCACCGGCCTTTGCCGGTGTCATGGGTTCAGCAGCAGCAGTCATTTTATGGTAAACTTCTGATTCAAATTGAACTACTCTAATAATGTTCTTTAACATATCTCTACTAATGATGTTTTACAACATGTTCAGTTATGTTACATGTTCAGTTTTGATAGGGAATTACTCGCAGTGTACGAAGCAGTGAAACACTTCAGGCCGCTTCTAGAAAGTCTGAACATTACCATTATAACAAATCACAAGTTGCTAATTCATGCATTCGAACAAAAATCCTCCAGTGCTTTTCCCAACATATAGGATCAAAAAGATATTGTTTAAATGGTTCAAAATATAGAAATAGCATCAAATAGAATTATTTTATTTTCGATTTACTTGTTATGATGATAACATGTAATTTTTCACTTAACGTAGTGGATACGAAATCGTTTAACAACTTTTGGGACAAATACAACCCGGAATTGAAGTAGCTAGCTACGGTAATAGAATGTAGGCATATTTTAATTGTACGCAAAAATGTGGAAAACAAAACAAATATGGTGTGTCAGTAACATTAATCATTAAATGTATACAAAATAATTATTTGATTCACCATCCTGAAATTGCAACAGCTCAACTAATTTAACACAAACTTGCAAGTTTATATTTAAAAAAAAAAAAAAAACTTCCTTACTTGCTAGATTGATAAGCTGTACATAATATTGTTGGGTTGGCCAGAAAATAATTTAATGTTTTTCCAAAAAAGGACTAAGTTTTGTTTTGTATTTTAAGCAAACCCCATCGCCGTTGGGGTATTGTCGCACCCACTTCTAATCCAAACTTTTAATTTAAACTTAGTAGGAGGGGAAAAGGTAATATTAGACATGAAAAAGTATTCCAAATATTCTTTTAAAAAAAAAACAAACAAGGAAAATCATTCCTCAGAACCTTGATTCTAGTGGGGTATTGACCAAATGAGTTTGTTGCGGGCTATTCTCAGCGCTTTTAAATAATAAAATTTATCACCAAATGATATAACAATGATTAAAAAAAACGACGTTCATAAGTACTGTAGAGTCCTATATAAATAAAAAATTTTCGACTTTGACCTTGATTTTATTGTCATACTGTCTAACACAGGCTTCTAATTTAAGCTTAGTAAGAGGGAAATGGGAATACTAAACCTAAAGGGTATTTTTTTTTCTGCTTTTGCAATTTCCACCACAGGTTAAAAACCCGTGCCATTTGAAAGTTCTATATTATATTGATTGTTGTCTTCACTCTTCATTCCTATCGTTCTTTTAGCCCCTTATAGAAAATCCGGGTTCGTCTTTATGGCAGCCATTTCCGCAATGAGAGGGGCGTCACGGTGGTAAATGGTCGCTCTGTGGTTGTATTCCACTAGAGCATACTCGCTAGCGGGAATCGCTTTCTTCACGAAGCGACTAACTGCGTCGTCCGCATGGTCTTTGAAGGGTAACCTAAAGGGTATAAACATTCTTCTTCTTCTTCATCCCATCTTTATCACAGTCTAGTACCGCAGTCCGCCTAGATTACAGATGTGTTATGGCAGTGGTGTATTTATAAATACGGCGTCCTATGCCATTTTCTGCGCTCTAGGGCGTAGGGTTTCACGCCCCTTACCATAAAATTAAATATAACAGATTACCTTGCGTCTCAATGTCTAATAGACTTACAACTAAATGAGCTGCGCCCTTTATTAATAATAAATAATAAAAAAAAATTATTAACAATAAAATAAAATTACAGTCCATTTTTTTGCTGACAGTCTTCACACTAGGTACACCTGTGTCGTGGAGACCATATTTCAGGTTTAACAACACATTTCCAATCGCGGACTAGGTTAGTACTATATAATAAAGTTTAAGTACATTTTGGTGCTGAGATTCATTAAATATTCTTTATTATTATGTTACGGCAATTACCTGCATGTATGTTAGTGGTTATCTGGTTTATAATGTTATTTTATTAAGTCGTTTTTTGTTAAGCTGCAGTGAGGTGTAGGTTTATGAGTGTTCTGTGTTTTCAAGTGACGCCATAACCTGAGTGAGTTGAGATTACAGGTCACAAGCCAAGCCATATTAAAGGTACAGTTTCACTACCACGTGCATACATTCATTCTTTCTTTAACTTGATTTTACAAGCGTTTCGAATTGTCGTAATGTATCTATACTTATATAGATGTGCTCTCACGATCAATATGAGCCTGGATTTTAAGTTTTTTAAACATAAATAGCCATAAAATATGGCGATGTATGTCTCTCTCTTTCATAGTATGTCTTTTAAAAACAATCATCGCTCCAAGGAACCACTACCTGAAACACTCTTTATTTGCAACTTCAATTGTTTTTTAAAGGATGCTTAAACAGTAATTCTGCAAAGGTATCTTTCATGCCTAAGTCATGAAGTAGAAAAAACATAAGTAGCCAAGAGCGTGCCAAGACAGACTTTTATGAAGGGTTCCATTTTTAGTTTTTAGAAGGTTCCCCTTTTAGAAGGTATTTGTGGAATAAGTTCAAAAGTTATTGTCCGATTTCGTTCATCATAATTTTCTTAATGAGTTTTTAACATATCCTATCGATGTGGAAAATTTCAAGCCATACAACTACTTTTCATAGTTTCGAAATTCTAGGAGAGGGACCACCTTGCAGGCGGACAGACGGACGGACGAAGGGACTGAGCGAAAATATAAGGGTTCCTTGTAGGACCACGGAAAACTACAATCGCAATAACAAAAACACACCTTACATCCTTGAAACACTCTTTAATTGCAACTTCAAAATAACCCGTGAAGTTAAGAAATAAAACCATTCGCACACTTCGCCTCGCGCGCGTCACTACTGTGATTTGTTTGGTCTTTTGTTTATTTGTTTTTATTTACATTTAATTAATTTATTCATTTTTAACATGCCTAGGGTTGTCACGAGTGCGGCTAATGTTATCGGTGTGATAGTGATGTGCGTATGCTTCCACGGCACCTTACAGTTGATTCCGTTGCGTAAGTAAAACTTAAAAAAAAAAACTATGTCTAAACAGATAAGTTTGAAGTGTCTGTTTGTAAGACTAAGCGTGTATATGTGTATTTATGTGCCCTGCTGGTCTTGAGGATTAGCTAAAAGCTGGGGCAGTTGCGATAGATCTTACCTACTTACTTTACTCAGTACTTATACAAAAACAATTTTAGATTTGTACGTGTCTGTTTGTTTGTTAAGGATTATCTCCGAAACGAAAAAATATTTTTTATATTAAAATATAGTAAAAATATTTCTTTGCAAGACTTTTTTAGGGTTCCGTCTTAGGCAGAACCCTTATAGTATTGCTCTGTCCGCCCGCATGGTACTCCTCCCCCCCCCCCCCACATAGGATTTCTGAACCTTCTGAATAGTTTTACAGGCTTGAAATTTTCCATGCTAATAGAACATGCAAAATAAAAACTATTAGGAATTTTTTTTGAGCGAAATCACACAATAATTTTTAGAGTTACTTTGACTACCGCACGCGAAACGCTGCCGTCGATGGGCATCTTCATCTGTAGGCAACGGAGGATGATGACCCGCTCGAAGCATAGACCCTGCGACTCGTGAACTCAAAGGATGCGAAACCCATAAGCTTCAGGAATAGTCTCAAACGTGCTATTTCGACGGCTTCCTCCATTATGTCCACGCCAAAAAGGTTACCTACGATTATGGATTTAAGGATGAAATACCGAGGGCTTGGATGGCCTCCCACATCTTTCAGTATCTCGCGAAAGTCTTGGTATCGGGTGCCCGTCTCATCCTCGTCCACGAAGCGCTGCATGCGCTCTAAACACGCCTCGTAGAGAGGCTCGTGCACCGGGTACACCTTATCCCCGGGATTAGAACACAGTTCTTGTTTATAGACCCAATATTTATCCCCAGCCTTAGAAAATAGATGACTATAGCTTTAAAACAATCTCGTTAGGTATCGTTATGCCGGACGATCGTCTTGAAACTATTTTATGTCATTAGACAACAATTTTCTGGATAAAATATAGTTTATGTTCATTCGTTACACTTTAACAATGTGTTTAAAAGTGTGACCATATTTTTAATAGATTTTTATGTCATGTTTTCAACAAGTACACAACTTAAACAGTGGATGTATGGATCTGTTGATGAAGTTTGCCGATTGCGACAGGAAGCAAACAACATGTTCATCCAAAAGCACCAAAAGCTAAGAAACATTCGAGATAGTGATGTCGGAAAATTCTTCTTGAACTATGAAGAAGAAAAGATGCTCCTAATCTTCTTTCAAAACGCTCTCAAAGAGTTTTGCAAGTCTTTTCAGCCGCCAATGCCAAGATGGGATTATTCAGTTCATTATATTAAGGTATATTCTACAGTAATATTATAAATACAAAATTATACGGGTGAAAGTACTTGTAAAGGCGAGTTTGCACCAAAAAAAAGTTGCCAACATTTGAATTCTGATCACGTGACAAAAGTTTTCTGTTTTCTGTTATTTTTACTCGACTACGGCAAAGCAAAAGGAGGGTTATGGTTTTGACAGGCTATGTACCTATGTATGTATGTATGTATGTATGATTCTTTTGACTGAAAAGTTTTCCGGATGTTTTGAAAATTGGAGATTTTTTTTATAGATTTGAATTCGCTCTTTTCAAATTTCTTATTTCCGCTCGCGCGGTAACACTTTGTTGTTACTTATTATTTTATAAAAAATATATTTTATAAATAAACACGTTCACTGCGCCATCACTTTCAGAATACTTTCAGCCCATTGTGGGCGGCATTGATGACACTACAGTCGTTTTCCAAAACCGACATATAGTACAGTTTTCGGATAATTATAGGGTTAAAAACAATATAATAACTAGGAACTATTAAGATTTATTATAGAAAATGTACTAAAAATCAGTATATTTAATCTGTTTTTGACTGAGCACAACAATCACTATGAATAACAACGACCAGAATTCTTTATTTGGTAGTCTTATTTGTTATAATTTTGTGTGGGAATAAACCTAAACAAAGAGTTAATAGAGGAAGATAAAAATAAAATCATTCATTGCTTCATCGGTGAAGAGAACTTTGTCAAGAAAATTTCGGTCCTCGTTCTGTTTTGTCTGTAAAAAATGCGAAAATTGTAGACGTGCCGCAGGATCCTGAGGTAATAAATTCTGCACGGGAGTGAAATGATAAGGGTACAGTTTCTCTTTTCGTAAGATTCTATTGATAGACGTTTGACTTATTCCTGTCGCTGCACTTAAACGGCGAGTACTTACGCCTTGGTTTTCGGTAACACGATGTCCCCTTTTCAGAAACGTCACCCCTGTGGCGTCCTTCGGAGGGTACATAAAATGGGGATTTATAACCTCAATATGACCCTGACTATTGGTGTTTAATCCCGTATTAGTCACGTGACCCCTGTAGTGTCCTTTGGAGGGGGTGTGATATAGAAAGTATAACCTCAACTACTGGGCTCTGACCCCATTTTAGGCACGTGACCCATGGGGCGTCCTTAGTAGCATACGTGAAATAGCAATTGTCTCTTTTGGACACGAGCTTTTCAGCATGTGACATTGTGGATCTGCCTGAGCAGTTCTTTGTATTATTCATCATATAATTATTTTTCTACTTTTCTGTTAATATTTTCTTTTGAAATACTTACCTCATGAATGAAAACTCTACTGTTTTAGCATTCTATTGTTGCTGGTGGTCAATGAAAACTGACAGGTAAATGAGTAAAGGTGAATCGAAGTTTAACAAGAATTTAAACTTATTTTGATGTGTTTGCATCATATTTTTAACCTTTTCTTTGGAAAGATGATAGGTAGAAAAGCTAATCTATTATTTCTTTGAAGAAAGCAGAACCTCTCATTCCATCTTTTTGTTCCACCATCTGAGGCATCCTCAAAACTATTATGGGAGGAATAGGGGCTAGATTCGTAATAGAAGTGTCTTGGCAATATAGCAGGTTGCATGCTTGCTTAGTGGAGTTTCACAGCCCTTTGGAAAATGGGATTAAAATACGCTATACATTTTTGCGCCATGAAATTGCTATAAGATATAACGGCCGACTTTTTATATGTCACATCCTAAATAAGTTTAATGCTTAGTTGGGAAACGGGAATATAGTAATACCTAAATAACTTCTAGTATGATTTAATTTTTTTTTTTTTTTGGAAATATGCTATTTCCTGTAGCCCCGTATTTTTTTTAATTTTCAAGGGTCTAACGAGCAGGCGGTATGTGACTACCGACGCTCATGGACATCTGCACCAACAAAAGGCTGGCAGATGCGATTGCGATGCGATTGCCGGGGCTTAGGCCATGGGGAACTCTCACAAACTTAACGAAATGCGACAAGAATACCATCACTTGACATAACAGACGAGCGCTATCTCTAAATAGATAAATAGTTAACAGTAAGGGAAGGGATGGAGTAAAAGAATATAAAGATAGAAAAAAGGAAAAAGGATGCGGATACTACTACCGAGGACGATATAGGGGGAGTAACAATAGCAGCTAGGGTAATCCAGGGTCGCGTACTCGTAGTGGATCTGACCAGTAACCGGATAAATAAAAAGGAAGACCCACCTTCTGCAAGAAAAATAACGAACGTTTAAATATGCAAATAAAACTAACAATAAATTAAAAACAAAAAAAAAGACAAACCTTATGTGCTTTAACGGCTCTTTTTAATGTTAACAGTATATTGTAAATTTTTAAATAAATAAATAAAAAAAAAAGTCTGATGTGATATGCGATTGGCCACAGTACTAGCTGTTGGTAATTATGTTAATGCGCTCACCATGCGATACCATAGACAATTCGACTCGGTCCCCATGATGTAGTGCCGATGTGTGAGCGATGGTTGGTGATAAACTCATCACAACGATAATATAACACAGCTCTAACAACATTAATGTGGTTTTGTGAAATATTTTTGAAGTGAATACTTCAATAGGCACGTTGAGTATTATTTGAGACTAGCTGTACCCCAAGACTTCTTTCGCGTGTGCCACTCATATTACTAAGACGTTTAAAAATAGTTTTTGGATGAGGATTAATATTATGTTTATAAAAAGACCTTCACAAATAATGCATTATTTTAGAACAAATTTGATTAGCATAAAAAGGTTATACTGAGCTAATCTGAAAAGATAGACATATGCTGTCGCGGACTTTTATTTAGAAATTTTAAAGGGGAACAATTTTGTAATACATGACTTTTGCGACACTCTAACCCTTTACGCACGCAGTGGAAGCTCTCAAATGGGAAAGAGAAGCCCCGGTTTTGACACATTCTTCATTTGTTCTTGGCTCCCATTGGACTTAGTGTGATGATATCCTAGCCTATAGCCTTCCTCGATAAACGGGCTATCAAACACTGAAATAATTTTTCAAATCGGACAAGTACTTCCTGAGATTAGCGCGTTCAAACAAACAAACAAATTAACAAACTTTTCAGCTTTATATATTAATATAGGTATAGAGGGGTAATATATACGTACGTACTTTAAAACGAACACTGGCACTCCGGGACTCACAACAGATGTAAAAACAAATCGTCGGAGATGTCGGTAATGGTGACGTCAAAGTCAACGTCAAGTATTCGGTGACGTTGCGTGTGTTCCGATATACACTGCGTGCACTGTAAGCTGTGACATCAATTTTGTATACTGTTCCTTATTCGTTTGCTATACTGGTTACAGATTAAAACGGAACGCGGCCCAGTATACTAACATCCCCATTCAATTCTTACATTTCCACATTTTTTAATTTTACAAAAGCACGATTTTATGCACCCACGATTAATCTTCACTCACGATTTTTAATAATATAATACTATTAAATTGTGAAATTTAACTGATAATTTTTTTAACAAGATTCGATCTGTTTTTGATTGATCACATAGTCAAAGTACTGAGTGCACTGAAATTCGAAAGCGCCAGTGCTCACAGTACAAAAATGGTGACTTTATGACGTTATATATTTCCATAGGGTACTGCAGTATACTGGCAGTGTATAACGGAACGATTTTATCACCAGCGCGGATAGTGTATATTGGAACATATCCGATGACATGAGTTGCACTTTTTTTTGACTTCTGGAGTGCCAGTGTTACTCTTAAACTAGGAATAGTTATGTCCTATCTGATGTCTAAACGTAACGTAATAATGATCCAAGAGAATTTTAGTAAATTTTATAAAGGGCACTTTTCGTAAAACTGCTATTTTTCATATCAGAATAAAAAGTGTCTTACGTGCTATTATATAGAGCTTAAATTATTGTTATTAGCGTGATTGCAGATGGTAGATTAAGCGTTAAATTCCATCTCAACGGATATATGTGTAATGGTGGAGAGCCATGCGACAGCAATGCCACGGAACACGCTCAGCAATCACCCGCTGCGCGTTAATTGTTACCTATTCGATGCCTAGGTTATTAGTTAATTAAATAATTACAAATAATAATAACACTAATCCCGCGTTGGATACAATTATCGCCATAACTAACAGCGAGCGGTACAAACCAATAGCTATGTGAAGAATGCGTCAAGTTTGCTTAAGACTGTTTATATAAGTGACTACATTCGTAGCTTTTAATAAGACGCTGCGTGTTTATGGCGTTAAGTGCGTTTGGTTTATAAACCAATTGCTAATTATGCGTGTGGTGAACACAAATAAAACAACAGTAAGTAGGTACACAACCCGAATGACACGTCTGCTCACTACGGATCACTGATCGTAAATGGTTGACGCTACCCGATCTGTCTTTACATAAACTTACATCTACCCACAGTTTAACTATGAGTACATCACAATGTGAACATACATCTTATCAATTTTTTTTGGGTGGGTGCTCGAATGGCACGGTTCCAATGACACCACATACCTCTGTAGGAGGTCTAGCAAACTCGTTGGGGGCGCTTGTTCGTTCATGGGATTTTCGAGGATGTCTCAAACTTGCGTACTCTGCTCTACGTTACTTTAGTGGTATGAACGTATTCTTATTGGGGGTGAGTCTGCTGTGCGCAACTAATTTATTTCGTTAAAGCTGGGGGGTATTGATTGCTATTGAATGATGGTTTGTACATGACTTGGCTGCGAAGGCAATTAATAAAATAGATGTGCGCACCCATCTTTTGAGTCTGCTTATATTTTATTAAAGATACATCAACAATGGAAAATCAGTGTAAAATATTTTGTGCCGTTCTGTAAGATTGCGTAACTGTACGCAAAATCATCTGCAAAGAATTCACATCGAAACAATCAATTGAAATACATACTATAATTTTCTCAAACGAGAATCCATTTTTGAATCGATAAATAATTTTCAGCCATGAACTACATATGTACAATTGCTCATACAAAAAAAAAGCTACGGCATCTAATAATAAACTTAGTAGATAGTTGTAAATGGTATTCATTGATTGTAATAAAAATATTTAAAAGGAGTTTTTTGAATCGCGTAGATATAATTATAAATAATTACCTACAGACTATGTAATATATTATATATTGACCCGTTTTAAATTATGGTGTTTATTGGTAGTAAAAATGCTGAAAAAATGAATTTAAGTCATCATTCATTAAGCCTTCAATTGTTAAAAATGCAGATTTAAATTACTAACAGCTACTTATGTTCCATTTTTTTCTCTAGATGAATTTAAGATATCATGGACTAAGTGTTCAATCGTTTAAACATTCAGATTTAAATTACTAACAGCTACTTATGTTCCATTTTTCCTCTAGATGAATTTAAGCCATCACGAATTTAGCGTTCAATTGTTTAAAAATGAATTATGTTATCAGTTATTCTTCTATATTCGTTTATTCGAAAAAGTTTTTAATGGTTTATTAGTTGGGAAAATCTCGTGCATGAATAAGCTAGTAGAGGCATTTTTCCAAAAGGCAGGTTAGAAACACAGACCTTATTTTACATTCGTTCCTCTATATCACCATTCTAATATGTTTCTATGTTCATTAATATATAATAAATACATATTGTTGACCATAATATATTCTCCTCTTCCCTATGGTGCGTTTCACAATGTAATTCTCCTTTTCCTCATCACGTCGGTTACTTTTTCTACATGGCCGTAAAGCTCATGGTTGTGCCTTCTTCTGTATTCGCCGTTTTCTTTCACCGGTCCCAAGACTTTCCTTAGAATCTTTCTTTCTTTCACTTCCAGTTTCTCTCTCAGTCCTTTCCTATGCTTTGTAAGACACTCTGCAGGCCTCCGGACGGATGACTGTTTGGTAGTGTCTTAGCTTGGCATTTAAAGATATTAAAATTAGCAAAACTTAAAAAGTTGGAGGTTGCATTTTGATGGAGCAACACTGCAATTCTATAAAGATGCTCTAATCTAAGTATTATATTTGCTCGCCGTTGTCAGTGAGTGAATTAGAAAAAAAAAAGCTTTTCCACCTTGTACAAAATTCCACTCTTTTATTTATTTGGTGATAACAAGTTCATTTAAACATTTTCTTCAAAGTATTCAGCAGAAACAGAAATTGGCTTTGGACATTCTTCTGTCATTTGATGCTGTCGCCATATGAACTCGGATAAAAAAGATTGTACATGATGTCACGCAGTCCCCCGATGTTTCTTGTTTCTCCACTTAGCACAAAATTTAATAGAAGATAACTCCTGGGACCAAGAGTATATAAATCTTAAAGCTGAAGAAAATGGAATTGTGCTTCTCTCGAACCAGTTGTCTTTTCTAAGTCCTATTTGGTAATCACATTCTCTTAAATTGCATTTCCAAAACACACATTTATATCTTCTTTTAGCAATCCTAGTTGAGAGGATGAGTATCCATATTTTGAGGCTCCTGAGTGTTTATTTAGCTGTTATTAGTCGAAACGAAACTTCTAATCTCATTAAAAGACGGTTTAGAGGGGCTTTACTTTTTATTGTATTATCGCAACACACATTTTTACCTACTTTTAGCAATCCTACTTGAGATGATTAATACCCATATTTTAAGGCTTCTAATCGTTTATTCGAGAATATTCTCGTACAACGCGCTTGTATCTTACTTATCCTTACATGCTTACATATATATATAACACTATAACACAGGCATTAACTTGTGTACCTTAGGAACAGCCGTGCGTCATATAGTACTGTATATATTTATTTTCGATGTTTGTAATTTTTTTTACATTAGTTACAATTCAATATTAATCTGAAAACAAAATATTCTTAAAAATATTTGTGTTTATAGGTCCCAAAGTCTATGCATGGCGGTGTTCAACAATTTTGGATGTTCGATGTGGGCGGACAGCGAGGAGAGAGAAAAAAATGGATACAGGTAATGGAAGCAGAAGCAGAAAAAGTTTTATTTGGCATAAAAACACTGTACCTACAATACACGATTCAAAAATAAAAAGAAACACATAAAAAACAAAAAAGCCCTTATTAATTATACGTATATCTGTACTCAGTGGGATACCCAAAAGGTAAACCTCTCAGCTTATTTGTTGGAAGAGGGACAATTCCCTCTTTCAACGCTGATTGTCGGAGGCCACCTAATCGCCTCCTGCACGCATGGCAGTGCCTTAAAGCTTTTATTATATCAGTCCGTTGTCGTGCGGCAACATGTGATGACGCGTGTCAAGCGTTTTTTATTTCTTCAATGTATAACTCACATTGGCAAAGACATCTAAAAATTAGGTTGATATAATAATAAAGTAGAATTGTAACATCATTTCCATGAAGACAGTAATCAGAAATCATTTAAATTATATATGCATAAAGCTTAACAAACGTATTTAGTTTTATATTGCGAGCGTGATTAATAGGGATTAACAAAAAAAGCAAATTACAAAATACTGTTAACAATCTGCCATGACAGCTACAACACCCAGCAGAGCGTATGACGTTACTGTATGTTATAGTGCGCTTCACTAAGAGATTACAATGTTTTAAAGCATGAAGCAATATTGTGATGGGGTGTGACATTTTAAACGATAAAAAAATCGGCATACAAACCCAAATAAAATTTAACTTAGTTAATAGTATACAAGCGGACGGGCAATCGCTTCTCACCTATCTGTAACCGATATAATTATTTGGTGTTTACTTTTACGACAGCTGATCTATAAAGGTAGGTGTTATCTGTACAGGTATTCGAAGGCATCCATGCCATCTGGTTTTTGGTCGCGTGCAGCGATTTCGACCAGACCCTACGAGAGGATCACTCACAAAACCGTCTCCAGGAGTCACTGGTTCTATTCGAAGATGTCTGGCAGAGCAGGTATGTAACTTTAACTAACTCTAAGATATATATGTTCTTCGATGTAGCGATAGTCAAGTAGCTTCCATGACCGTACCGAAAAATACATGTGACCTATATTTATTTATATTTACATATTACGTTAGGTCCTGTGCCTTCAGCATCCAGGACCGACTTAAAGTTCTTAGAGGAGACCTTCATCCGACGAGGGGTTCTTGCAAATAGCAACATCTAAATCACATTTATAAATTATTTCGATTGTTAATTCGAATTAAGTTAAATCAAATTTCCATATTTAGTTTATTTAAGTTAATGTAAATGTATTTGTTTTTGTAGTTAGGTATTCACTGCACTTTATGATATTTCGTGGTATTTTCAAAGTACCCTCTCCACCCACAAAATTATGCCCGATTCTATCAAAAATGTCAGTAAATTTTTATACTGATATAATATCATCGTCCATAAGCACGTTTTCCGGGAATTTTACCTTCCACGATCAACCTAGGGCCAGGAGTCGATAACTTTTTTAGTTTGAAGTGCCAAAAATAACACTTTACAAAATTTCTAAGTCGCATCAATAAAGTTTTTGTAAAAAAAACCTAATCCATGTACTCGTAAGAAATATATCTACTTATCCATATGGATAAGTAGATATGTTTCTTACTGACTTTGCTTACATATGTAAGCAGTCCTTTTTCAAAACAAATTAGAGTGTTATTAGTCAATCCCATATTTTCGTATGGAACTAAAGAGGCACATCTTCACATCCAAAGAGCCACATGTGGTACGCGAGACGCAGCTTGCCGATCTCTGACCTAGGGATTTCATAGAGTAATCCCCTCTATGAATGTAAAATGCAAGCTTTCTTTCACTGATATGTACGGAATAGTATCATCATTTAATGGACATATCTGTTCCATGACGTCATCAATCGGGTTGCAACAGAAAATCGGTGCCGCGACTCTAGGATTCGTGTGCTTATACCGAGTTGCCACTCCCTTTCCATCGTGAAGTAAACATTGGGGCACTCTCCTGAATACTTTAATGTATGCTTAGTTTTAAGATTGTTTTTTTTTTATTTATTTGATGTTTACGTTGTTATTATTATATTATGTATGTGTCTTATTGTTTACTTTTCACAAAGTTGGAATAAACGCTGTTTCTTTTTCATCATTCAATATTTCAGGTTCCTGATAGAAGCCGGCCTAATTGTGTTCCTGAATAAACAAGACATTTTAGAAAATAAAATAGCCCAAGGGCGCAGTATCGCGAATTACTTCCCCGAATATGACGAGTTCAGTGCGCCAGGTGACGAATATACGAGAACGAAATTATTTATCAGAAGCTTATTTGCTGTAAGTTGGTTTGAAACAAAGAAAGAAAATAATATATGAACTAATACTTTTAACAGATTTTTATGAAATTTTGTTTATATTTGTTTGAGTGTTTTTCGACTCAGGGAGGCCTTCTGTTTCTCTGCGTTCGACGAGGTCCTCATAAGAAGGGCCCTTATCGGGCGAGACCTAAGCAGCTTTATCGTCTCTTGTTACTTTCTCGATGTATAGAACGTTCTTTGTATCTAACGAAATAGATTTAGATTTATACTACAGGCCTGAGATTATGGTTTTACTCGATACCTTTAGGCGTTCAGACGAACTGACAATAAAGTGATCTTATAATGGTTCTGTTTTTTTTTTCATTGAGGTACAGAAGGCTAACCTAAAAAGATTGAAATACCTAACGATTTTGGTCTAATCGATGATATAGATATAATAATATCATTATGAATAACTATTTGCAGATGTTACGATAATCTATAATCATAAAGAATCTTAGCAGGTTGACACAAGGACATGGGGACATGGGAATGGGGATGCAGGGACATGGGGACACATGGGCATGGGGACATGGGAAGGGGGATGCATGGACATGGGGACACATGGACATGGGGACATGGGAATGGGGATGCATGGATATGGGGACACATGGACATGGAGGCATGGGGAGGGGGGTGCAGGGACATGGGGGCACATGGACATGGGGGGAAGGGGAGGGGGGTGCATGGAGATGGGGGCACATGGAGTGATATAAATGCAAATCCGGCATTTTAGTTGAAGGGTGTGGAGGCGAGGATTGTTTTTACTATTTTTTTTCTCTTTTAGCTTATTATTTATCGTTGTCTCATTTTTGAAGATTTATTCCCTAAGTTATTCAGGAATGCATAAATATCTATATAGTTCTGGAAATAATGAATGGATTCTATCTCTGAAATGAATGAATCAGAAACGGTCTGCTTGAAACCAAGAACCGGTTAGTGGCTAAGTTGCGGGGGATATGAAATAAATTGGAACGCATGTAATCGATAAGTAATGAATCAGTATCTACAATCGCCAAATACATTTTAATGCATTGTTTGGATTCTTCAATGGATTCGTTTTACTGTTAATTGCTATGTTATTGCTTCAGTAATTTTCAAAATAAAAATATTTTATTTTTTCATAAATGTCATAAATGTCAAAGGTGGATATATTCTTGCTTCCTCAGCGTCCCATTCACTATTGCGTAGAAACTGTTTGGGAAATTTTGAAAAACGAAATATCTATTTAGATGTTACCACAAATGATACATTTAAGAAGTCATACGAATCGATTTAAAATAATTACGGTATCCGTTAAAGTATTTTTATTTTAGGCACGTATTTCAATTGTTGATAATTATTAAAGACAAATGACTACTGCCAAACTATTTACACGAAAATAAGAAACGTACCAGAATACAAATATCGTCATCTTAACTTGATAGGCTTTCCTTCCTTCTTTTGTTTGAAAAATTATTGTTCTGAAAGTTGTTCCAAGTTGTTTCCAACATTCTTTCAAGCTTCTAGCCTTCTACGGTCTTTATTTCATGAAAAAATTGGAGAAAAAATGGTCCCTAGCCTTCCTTCCTTCTTTTGTTTGAAAAATCATAATTTTGAAAGTCGTTTCCATCACTCTTCCAAACTTTTGGACTTCTACAGTCTTTATTTCATGAAAAAATTGGAGAAGAGAAATCAATATTATAAGCATTAAAAATTATGTTAAGTGAAGCTCCCTACACTCACATAGACGGCTTTTTTTTTTTTTTTTTATATGTTTTTAACAATTTCAGGGGGTAGTTAGACTTACTTTTGGAAGCAAGAGATCCCCTCACTCATTCAGCACTCAGCCTTCAGAAATCAGTACTGCATTTTATAGTCCAGTTTGGGTTCGTTTTTTGTTTGAATAAGAAAACATTTTCACACTGTGTGATATAATTTGAAGTACATGATTTTATATGAATCAGAGCGTTATCGCAACAGAAACGCCTCTTTATTGCGGAATAAAACAATTAATAGAGACTGTCTCATTTTTAATAATACATAATCTTACGTAGGCATTGACTAGCATTGCAGAGGAAGTGGCGGCTGCCCAACGGTCGGTGTGACAAAACGGGCGCACCGTAGAGTCGGCGAACCTCCTTCCTTGGTCCCACGAGAGCACCAACTCATCAAACAGATATAAAACGCACTTCCACTCAATATTAGGTAATATAATGAATGTTTAATAGCTAGGAATATTTATAAATTATATTTTGTATTATAGCTATATATTTAATTTAACTAATATAATGAAACTAAAAATGAAAATTACCTAGATGAATCTTCTTTTGACTTAAGGGGAGTTCTTGAGGCGTATTAAGCATAAAGAAAACACAAAAATGGTAAGGGAAGGCAATAAAAAAATTGAAGAACTAAAGCGACGAATTCAACAAATATTATATCAAAGCCCATAAAACAGATAACGAATCTAACCCAGTGAATTTTGCACTCGTTTGTCGAACCTTGCTTATTTCTCGTGAAAGCATCAATGTACATATAACTAAAACTAGATACAGAAAACCAATACAATGCAAAAAATATTGCTTAGCAAACCTATATGATCAACTGAAACTGAAATGAAATTCTTGAAAAAGATACATCAAAAAAACCTGAACTTGTTCACATAGAAAAGTAGGTTTGTAATTCGAATAAGATAATTAATACTTACGAGATAATTTTATGGAATTATTTTTAATTTGAATCGAGTATACCTTTAGAAATGTAGGTAGGTAGGTCCTCTTCAACATTTTCACAGAGATCGACGAATATAATACGCTTCGATTGAACTTAACTTATATTATAATTTTTAAGAAATCATTCATTATACAACGAATAAAATATTTCCTATAATATGACGCCAGCCTCCTTAAAGGTTATGAAAATGATTTACAGACTATACGAGATAATAAAGAATGATATTACCAATTTGATTCAATAAAAAAAAAGTTTTGAGACATTTAATTATTTTCTAAGAATTTTGAATATCCAATAGAATACCCACCTATGGATTTCCCGTATGTTTAGTATTTAAAATTGTTGAAAAGGTAAAATGCTAACGGGATGTAGCCCAATATTGTACTTTCAACTTATCCGTTTACTTTTCACTTCCACTTTCCTTGAGCGTGGGGAAATATTCACATATTCTCTTCTTATTGCCTAGACCTAATTCTTGGTACCTACCTCCTAATGTGTTTTCTAAAAATCACTTTAAGTTGATTTATCTATTCCTAGGATCTTTTACTTATTTTTGTGGTTCGATTTCCGAAATCGATTTAATTAAAATTGAAATTATAATCTTTTCAGAGAGGCCAATGTATATTTTTCCTTTCTTAAATTAGAAAAGACTAGGTGTTTATAAAAGAGTCATATCAATAATTTGTTTCAATGACTCATTTTAAATTAAAGTCAAGAATATTCGGTGTATATCAGCTCTTTGTATGTTGTTCATATTTATATACAGGAACCTAAATTTTAAGTACAAGCGGAATTATTTTTGTTATGGTAGTTTTATTGGTTTTTTAGAATATTATTTATATATAAGAAGAGAGTGTTTAAAAGTGTGTTTGAAACCTATATTTTCTTTTTTTGAGCTTTTATTTTAGTGAACTTCCCAACTATTGTTTCGTAATTTATGTTTGATGCTATATCCGCTTCAATATACAAAACTGCTAAAGCTGAAAGTATTTCGTGACCCATTACATTTCTTAAATAACTTTTGATTAATTTTAATTTTAAATAGCTCCTTTCAGCTGAAGCAGTACTTATCGGGCTAGCAGTATTATTAGGTATCGTTAGGAATATTCTAAAGTCTAGGACACAATAATGATGTTGCCGTAAAATTGCTTCATGAGTGTTATGATCCTGAACAACAGCAAGGGTTACGTGGCTATAATGTAGGAATGGAAACTACGTACTGAGTTACTACTACATGTTACTACTTACTATTGAACGAACAAGAGAAGCAATGACGGGGCACTGTTTTGAAAGCTATCGCTAATAACTACTTTCTCTAACGTCTTTTGAGAGGGTTTCAAAAGAAGGAAATCTACATTATCGAGACGAATGCAGTAGAGCTGTGGCGACCAATTATGGCACTTGTCTCGCGCTCGCACGATCAGTGCAATTGATCCGATTAAGGCTGAGCAAGTGAGTAGGAAATGATTTAATCAAGCTGGAAATTTCAAAATAACTATTCTTTACGGCTAACGTGATAATTAAGGTTTGCAGCTCACCGAAAGAGTGCATCTGATGGGTGGGTGGGTGAGACGAGTGGCACTGTCGGATGGTTTCATTTCGTCCTTTTTTTTTTGTTCTTCCCTTCCCTTATTAAAAAGTGGTATTATGGTGTAATTGGGATTTATAGAGCCAATAAGACGCACCGATGGAAGGGGCGCGAGGGGCGAAGGGTGGCGGATCGGGCCGCGTTGATACTCATCTCAGCCCGGATTATCCGATATCGTCTTTAATTTTTCCTTTAGCGGATCGGAAAAAGGTGTCTCCAACAAGTGTTTTCATCGATGGATTAACTCACTCAAACCAACTAGTTCTTAACCTAACTTCATACATACCCGATAATCCTTTGAAGCGCGGAAAAGAAGATGTCCTAGTAACCTTGTAAATTTAAATTTCAATTAATAACTATTAAAAAAATTGTTTTATTCAACTTTTTTAAGAAACTACTTTTTGTCTAATTAGCTATTAGTTGTAACTAACAGCAGTTTATTATTAAGCCCTTAATACCAAGTGACACAAATCGATAATTTTATAGTAAATGGGTGCATGAGGATACAGAGAACAATCGTTGGCTACAATGAAATCCGTAATAATCCACTCTAACAGAAGAATTTGATGGTCTTCCAGTATTTTACAGCTGTAGTAGCGGATATTTCATGACTAGGCAGGTTTGAAGAATTCAAGTTGTTAAATAGAATCATTCACTGAACAACTGAATACAAGAAACTTTCGAAATCGGAAGTTTTTATTGGCAATTTAATGGTTGTCGTATAGTTGCTGACCTTTAATGACGAAATTAAACCGCCGCGAAGTCAAACAAACCGAAGGAAACGCGACAACAATACCATCACTTGACGTGACAGCATTTCCGCCACTTCGCGCTGATCTTATGTGAAAAAGAGGTACTGGTACCCGGATGCGCCGGCCCAATTCGGATGCAGACCAAAAGAACTGCAAACGTGGCGCTACCTCTAATTTAATATTATAATAATTACTTCAATAAACTGTTACTTCTGCTTTTTTTTTTGTCATTTTAGAAATTTAGATATCGCCTAAATAAATAAGTAATTGAGTTCATTTTTTGGCTGTACTTATTAAACAAAAAAGTGAATAGGTGAGATATATTTGATTCTATTAGCGATGATGATATTTTGTAAGCAATACTAATGCAGGGTAAATCCTTGTCTTAATGTTTTGTATAGTACGTTATAAAAAAAGTTACAAAAACTAAAATCTATTAATTTTCCAGAGTGAATTCTCTTTTGCTGCAAACAAAAGGTTTCCGCACTTAATCTCCACTTTTCTCTAAAGAAAATAAATTCTTAAGCTATGTTTTCACCGCCATACGGGTTGAAATAACGGATTCTCTTTGAAATGGTTTTTTTTTTGGAATCAATTTTGAATTGAGATTATAACAATAGCTACATTTTATTACCGTAGGTTTATTTCTACAAATCTATGATATAAGGACGTTTAAACATTGACTGCAATTCTGACAGGCCAAATACTCTTTTACTTGTGTTATATACTACTTCCTGGCGTTATCCCGGTTAAGTGCCAGGGTCCGCTTAGATTGCAGAGGATTTGGCTGTAGGACGAGTTAAGATGACCGATTGCCCTCTGACGTCATCCTCGGAACCCCCACAATCTCTACAACCCTACGATTAATATCACAAAGTGACATTAATCGGGTCCCACTGTATTACGTGTCTTCCGAAACACGGAGGAGGTCGGATATCAAATATAAACCAGTTAGAGAATGGATCACCCATCTATAACCGGTCGCAGCAAGCAACTTAACCTGGCGATCAACTCGAATGCCGATCACTGATTAGGCCACGACCTCCTCTATATGACGGGGGAAAATCGGCAGAACTGTGATAACCACCAATCTAAATCTCTCGGAGTATATATTCCCTCGGCCAGCTCAACCACAAAGGGAAGAGTCGCTATAACACACGCTTCAATAATCATCCGCAATAGATAAAATGACCAATGTTGATCCTGATCATGATGTTGACGATAATGGTGATGGTGATCATGTGGTTAGTTGTGGTGATGATGGTGATGGTAACGACGAGATACAAACTAGCTAAAAAATCATCATATATGTGACTACCGACGCCACGCCTAGGGCTGACGACATTGCTAGAAGATATACGCGTTGCCAGCCTTGACGTAATAAGTGTTTTTGTTTGAAAGTTCCTGAGTCTTTAAAGATGAAAATTTCTTGCAAATCGCAATTTTGTCAATTTTGGTAATAAGGGAGAGATTTGAAGTTCTAATATCCAACAGTGAATTTTAACTGTATTGACCACAGACGATGTTACAGACTGGAATCTATTCACTTTTTGTCAACATTCTTTAAGGATCACATATTTGGATGGAGTAAATTAACCTGGATTCTTTTATACAGTCGAGTCAATGCGAATCGGATAAGCTACAACTTAGAATCATTAGGTCTTTGAAAGCGTTCCGTCTTGGTTAATGTTTACCTACATTTATTTTAATGGATGTCAGTGTGTATCCAGCTTTATACTGAGATTATACCGAACAGTCCCAGCGATGAGAACACGTGCCCAATCCACGGGGATTATTGGCTTTATTGACTACCTGCCATCGATTTAAAAAATAAAATAACTGTTGTATTTCCGAATTGATGGAGAAGCGTGCCTGATTTTGTACGAGTATATTTCTGTGTGAATATACCGATACCTGCCACGTAAATGGTTGTAGCAAAATTCCCAAGTCACAGTAGAGCGTTAATTTTAATATAACAGTCACTTTTTAAATCTTGGAATTTCGGATTACAATAACTTATATGGGAGGTATTGAATTATGCGTCTGTAGATCTCTCTGTAGCATCGCAGCTAAAAGAATGAAGATCTATTTTTTGTTTGAAAGCTGATGAGAACGAGGTGGTTCTTAGTTACTATTTTTGTAAAAGTCGTCATTTCGTTGTTAGATGCGGTAGGGATTAATGGGTGCCTTCGACTCGAGAAAGTTAAGAAGCCGAGACAGAAAATTCTACAATTACCTTAACTCTTAATTTTAAAACTCTTAATATATATGTGAAAAGGCACACCAGGGTGGAAAGTTTAGGCGAGGAATAAAAGGTGAGATCGAAGGTCAATATGCTCAACTACCGCAAAGGAAGATCTCGTGTCCAGGCTAGTTGGAGTTGACCGGGGCAGCCGCGCCTCGCCGACAATTGTTCCTCGGAAGGTCTATATAGTTATCGTAAGTAAAAACTTCGCTAGCGTGAGTTGGTTTGTACGGATATTTACGGTGTTTGTACTGCGGTCGTCGTCATCTGTACAGCGCCATCTAGTTTGCTTTGGTGTAACCTTTTTTACACTCAAAATCATTGCCATCTTGTTATGTAGCGGTAGCTACATATATATACTTAAAAGTGAAAGGTCATCTATCAGGAGATCTCGAAAACAGCGGAATGTAAAATGATAAAATTTGGCATGGAGGTAGTTTATAGCTAGTAGACATCCGCTAAGAACGGATTTTTGATAAGAATGGGGGAGGATCGATCTGTGAAGCGAGCTCACATAGGAGGACCGAATGGTCGAAGACCTGCCAGCGGTCCCAAGTACCTGTTTGTTTGTTTGGGGAGTTTTTTGTGGGTTTTTATGTGCGTGTTTTTTTTTTATAAAAAATAATGGTTTGCTCCTGATATGAAGCCTAAGTAACTGAATAGAAATATTAAATTGATCCCATACTCCTCTTAAAACATTGTCTCTTGCTAGAGTGCTGGAGGAGCTTTTGCTTTGTCCAGGATCTGCCTTTTAAAAAACTTCTTGAGTTTGAAGAACCTCACCCTGTGACATAAAATATTATCTTTCATTTGCTTTCCGTTTTCATTAAACAAATTAATCTTTAACAAGTCGATTTAGTATCGAAAATAATTTTAATTTTTTTGTATCTTGTTTTTGCTTTTTTAATTTTTCAGAAACACAAAATGATTATTTAAAAAAAAAAAAAAATTAAAAATAATGCTGACTACCGAATTATATATAGAGGCGTTATAAGCCCCCAGGAGGGTCCGCAGGCCCCACATGGTCTATCCTAGGCAGTACCTTGCTTAAATAAATATATAAATTTACAATTAGATAAAGATATATTTAAATACAGATAGATATTTTTGCATATGCAAAAACTATTATAATGGATTGTATACCAATATACTAAGAAATTAATTTTTTATATTTTTTTTTTGTTGCAGGTAAATATGAAACAACAAAATGGTATTCAATATTCCAGGAACATCGTATGTATATATATATTTTTTTTTATTGATAGAATTCCACATTCTTCCTGTAGAGTACTTCGAAGGTGTGTAAAATGTGAATTATAACCGGAAATGTTGGAGTTTAACCCCATTATAATTTTTTTTTTTTTGTTTCCCCGTGCCTGCCAATTCTGGCATACGGGGTTCGGCCGTGGCTGGTTGATACGTTGAGTTTACGCACGCCAGCCACTGCCAATAAACTACTTCTTTATTCAGAATTCTTCTTGTACATTATATGGGGGGGTCTGAAATTTTTCCTGGGTACACTGTCAGTCCATAATCCAGGTACGTTCATACCACTCGAGACCGCGGAAGAAGTGATAGAGTCACGATCGGCTTTAGTGCTCGGTGTTATCACGTAAAATAATAATCCGTAACATGACTTCACAAAACACTTTTTTCTTGGAATTTTGTTGGGCGGCAGCTCTAATCCATAATGTATCATATTATATTGGTGCATGCCGGCCGTCCTAACGCGTTGGACGAGGATGCTCCTCCCACCCGTTCCTAATAGCGAAATAAATCTTTTTACCCACGGCCGATTAGGGCCATTACAGGCAACCCGGCTGAGCCATTTAGCCCGCCATTTTTCTTACATCCCGCCAAAAAAAAAGGAAAAAACAAAGCAATTTACTTCAACCTGACGGATAAGGTTACCTGGTAATTGTCGCTCCTGTGGGAGGGTAATTAGTAAGAAGTTCGAAGTTTGTTAGTAGTAATGCGTCACTAGTCACGCACAAAGTTATCATTCTAATCTGAATTTAATTTAGCCGCATTGATGAAATACTGAATATTTACGAAAATGGTCGATTATATGGAAGCTTACGCATGTTTTCAAGCTTTTTCGGATAACATTTTTGCACTATACATTTAATGCAATAGTTTTCCTAACATTTATAGATAAATATTTAATTTTTGTTGTGTTGGTAACATCCGTTTGTGGTGGCAACCCTTTCCGGCCGCCATGCACGCTAATACGGGCAAGTCTATTTACTAGTTTAGGGAGGCGACAAGTGAATACGCAATTAATTGTAATTGCTGAACACAAAGAGGTAGGCGGTTTTAAATGGAAAATCAATAGTCTGAAGCCGCGGGTGGAGTAAGACTCGATAATTTTGTTACGGGACCAGTATTTCTCAAGTTCCTATATCGTACCTTATTTATTACATTTTACATACAGGTTTACGGGAACGTAAATATTAAACTTAATACTGAGAATCTTGTTCTCTGTTTCTAACGTAGACATCGCAATGCGTGCGTCATAAGAGCCGCGCGTAATACGCAAATCTATTATTTTAGAAATAGATAAGTACATACATATGGAGAATACACCGAGACTCGAGGTGGGACTCGAACCAACGACACCAGGCGCAGAAGGCTGGGACGCTGCCCACTGCGCAGACGGGGAAGCCATTACAGAGAAAACGGAAATATATAGGTTGAGAGAAGTGTATTTAAGTAGCGGTAAGCATAAATACTTAACTTAAACCATATAATAAAAAATGTTTATAATTAAAATTAAAATAGAATTTGTTAGGTTTATAGGCTTACATCCATTACTAGGGCTAATAACCAAAAATGCCTTGCTTAGGCATATTATATGTACAGAATATCACCATGACAATACTTGTTTCATCTTCTTTATACAATAAAAAATACTCTTGTACATTAAATGCATTCAGCAACCACTCTAACTTTTAACATGGTCGGGTTGCAGCATTATACCGATTTTCCCTCGTATTCATTCGCGGATTAAAGCAAAGTAGTTTAGTTTCTCATGCATAGGAACCTCTTCTTAATACACGCCTATTAAAGCAATACTGCCTTATTTATCCGGTACTTGAATCAAAGACAAAGCGAGGACTTCTTAAGATGGTTGTCGAAAACATTTTCACTTCATCCAAGGTTTTCTAGGATGACTACATGTTTAAAAAAAAAATATTAGTAACAATCAGTATGGATACCAATATTAAAGATGTTATTTAGTAAGACAATTTTCACAATTAGAATTCTCTCTCTTGCGCTACTTATTATTATAATCAGATAAAAATTATTTAAACTATAAACAGAATTCACTATAACATAATTGGCAAGACTCCCAATAAATAAAATATCATTTCCAGCAAGATAATGTGTCTGGAGCCACCATGCGTAAAATGCGGCACGGCTATTCAAATCAGACCGAGAACGAATTGAGATATCATGCAAATATGTGATTGTATGCAGATTTCCGATAATAAGCCGTTGTGCTACGAAATCGACCAATAGGTATACAGAATTAAAAATTATACACGTGAAAAACAACTGTAAGACAATAGCTTTAAATAACACAATGGTATTGGACTATTTGAGATCAGTGACGCGTCAAAGATTATGTACGATTAAATTGATGCACAGGAATATGATACTTGATCTGATAGAAATAGAGATAGCATTGCCGTATAAAGTTTTATACGTAGTTAAGATTGCACAATTGGTTTGCCATAATGAGAAGAAACAATGGGGCTTAATAAAGACGTTATCCAATGTGCACGTGACGTTTTAGATAGGTATCGTCAGTGAGATTGAAGGAAAGGATTTGAAACGGATCTGCTGCACCGGAGACAATGATTGAAATGGATCAGAAACTGGTTCATTTGAATATACCTTTTGTAAACTTGAATTTTAAATTACATATCTAGAAAACATGGCTGATGTAAATGAATTTAGATTATCCTTGTAACAAAGGAACTAATGCGTTTGGTTAACTACTTTAATTCTCTTTTATTATATTTTTCATCTTATTAATTAACTTTTTGAATAAAATTTATAGAGAAAACAAAACACTTAAAAATATTAAAAAAATAGATTTGATTTTGGAAGTGGAGCTCAAGCCAAAACTACCGTTAAAAAATCTCATCACAATGCGTGCCATCTCAAGCAATACTGCCTTCTGCGTTCGGCCTTTGATCCAACTAGCAAGCAAGAATTTCTTAAAGTAGTTGTCGAAACTTTTTGCAATAAGACCATTGATCGAAACGACTATTGGCACAACTAACTATTTTGTATATATAAGTCAAAATTTAAAAGAAGACAGGTGACACATGGCAATCAAAACCAACATCAGGACTACCAGTGGTTATACTAAAATAATATTTTTAGACGCGCTCCAGCCAAGTTTTCGCTATCCTAATTTTAATTAATAACGTTCACAGCTCATTGACCACAATCAATTAGTACCAAAGCACAAATATTACTAAAACCGAGCTTTGTTATTGTCGTGTTAATTAATTATGAAAATTAGCAAAATGAAAAACATAACGCGGACCGTGCAAATTGAATGCAGTAAATTTTCATTACCGACTCGCCGATGTGCTTAATTAACCCGTATAAGTGTGATTGTGTAATGTTTGATATTTCCATTTCCCTGGCGATATACAACTGGACAAGTGCGACTGAAATTATCATATCATAGGTCCCGTACGTGACCGTACTATCTCATAGTACCTATGAGTATAGTCGACCAATAAAGTGCTTTACCATTTTGGATAAAAATTCCTACTTAAATAAAATTTTGCTAAGGGTTTTTTATATATAAGAGTCCCACAGAGAGCCATGTCCATGCTCGGTATCAAACGCCAAGACCAAGTACGCAACACTGAGATCCGTAAAAAGGACGAAAATTCGACACATTGGAGAAACAGTGTTGCACTTCTAGTGGAGCTGGACAGGACACTTAGCCCGACGAAGTGACGACAGGTGGAGTAAGGCAGTAACTGAGTGGTGGCCTAGGATAGGAAAACGAAGCATTTCTCGTCCAACAACCAGATGGGTTGGCGACATAATATCTGTCGCGTGTCGAACCTGGTCCAGATTGGCTCAAGACCGTAAGGATTAGTACAAGCGGGGAGAAGTCTTTGCCCAGCAGTGGGAGATAAAAGACTATGGATGATCATGAAGAGCTATTGTTAGAAATTAACGTAATGCATAACAAGCAAAAATGAGCCTTTAAACTAATTGACGTACAAACGACATTCGACCTTAGCGTAGCAAACCAATTTCTTGTTCGACTATACTTTTAGCTATTCAGAACTCTAAATTTCACACCGTCTACAGCCTTGCGATTCGGTAGGAATTTCTTGCCTTGCATAAGATAAAACCAAAGCTGGCAACTGTGCTAGCTACAGTATTTCGAAAGATCGGTTCAAAAACAACTTAGGTACCTTCACAAACAGAAGTCAACGCTCATTTTTTAAAGGCCGGCAACGTAACAGCGAGCCTTTCTATAATGCATGGGCTTCCGTAGTTACTCAAGTGAACCGCCTGCCCGTTTACCCTTTTTTATAAAAAGATAGCCAGAATATTCAATATTGAGGAGATCGTTGCTTAATCACTGGCCGGCATTTGAGTCGATTGCTAGGTTAAGTAGCTCTTGCCGCGGCCGGGTGATAGATGGGTAACCGGGTGTAATAATGGTTTTCAAATTTTTCAATCCGTGTTTCGGAAGGGACATAAAACAGTGGGTCTCCATTGATGTCACTTAGTGATATTAGTTCTAGGATCGCTCCTTCGAACCAACTCAGTACGCTACCAACTGAACTAACCCGCTCCCTATATAATACTACTAATGTAACAAAATTTAAAACCATTATTCTAGCTCGTTTAAAACTCAATAACTGAAAAAAGTTCGAAAATATATTGGATTAGAGTTTATTTTTAATCTATGAAGATCTGTGATAGAAAAATGGATTTTTTCCCCCGAATCTCACGCTTTGGCGTACAGTAGATGAATTATTTTTACATATTATCCGAAATTTTCCCACAAAATATCGTTATAGCAATCAACCTAGTTTTAAAAAAGTTTTATTTTCTTCTCTTGACATAATGTGATAATTGATTACAAATGTAATTTTCATCCTTGAATAAGATGGCGATCGGAGCCCTTGCCAAGATGGACCCCAGGAGACGCAGAGACACAGTGAACCGAAGAAGGCTATGCAAATCGAGAATAGATATTATTCCGCTAGGGAACACTTAGAGGGCCGACGAGTCCGGGGCCGACGAGTCCGGGGCCGACCCGGAGGCCGACCTCGAGGCGGCCCGCCAGGCCCTCGGCGCCCCCTCGACCGAGGAGCCGGCCGACCTGCCCGACCAGGCCGTCACGGCGGCCGACGAGGGCGCGATGGGGGCCGAGGGCGCCCCGGTCGTCACCGCGGCGGAGCCCGCCGAGGACACCGAGGACGCCGATCCGGCCCAGGCGCTCAAGGACTCGCTGCGGCCCAATATAACTTCTAATATTATTAGTTATAGTAATTATTATAAGGTGTGATCTCGATATTTCTTTGTGATATTTTTATTTCCTGTATTCAATATTGTGCATCTCAATACAAATTAAGTTTAAGAAAAAAAATCCACAAATCAAGAAAATATGTCGAATAATAACAATTATTTCATTTTATCTTTTCATAGTAAGTACTAAAAGAAAACCAATCGTAGTAAAATATTAAATTTGATTCATCATAGTGCCACATCTCAGAAACTAGATAGATCTGATAGAAAAAAACGGTTTTCATTTTTAGAGTCAAGGGGCCAAATATCTACAGAATAGCCATTGAGTTAAGAGGAAAAAAAAATTGTAGGTATGTGTAATCTATTTAATCATATTGAAGTAACCATTGCATGGTTGCGCGCGCAACGTCATGACCCGGAAATATGCTGTATTGATTTTTTTAAACTTCGCATCTACGCATGCGTAGATAAAACATTATTGGTGTTTAAGTACTTCACAAAAACTATATCCAAACTGGGTCTGATTGTAGAGTTCCATTGTTCCCCTCACCTCTACTCGCTTCCCACTTTTTTATTTCCAATCTAAAACTTATTATAGTGAAAAATGGGGCGTCGATGGCGGGAAGGACGTGTCACCTCTATGTGGGGAATAGTACTGTTTGGGAGAAGAGCCGCAGGGCGATGGCGTATCAGGCCCAGGAGAGGTCGGCAGTTATAATTAAAAATAAGTACTTTTAACGTTATTTGCAACATTAAATTTAGGTAGTTTTTAATCGTGCTTTTGTTAAGTTAGCAAAATGTCAAGTAAACCGAGTTCGAAGCGAACACTTTATGTTGGCGGTTTAGCAGAAGAGGTTGACGAAAAAGTTTTGAATGCAGCATTTGTTCCTTTTGGGGACTTGGTCGATGTCCAAATACCCCTGGATTATGAAACAGAGAAGCATAGAGGTATGTTCAAGCTTCAAGAAAATCAGATAATTTACAAGTTTTTGTTTTTATTCAATGGCATATTAGGAATCCTGGAATGTTTTGAGACATGAGAAGAATAGACGAACGTGGGTTTCGCACTGACGAGGTGATCAGATCAGAAACTTGGAACCCGGCAACAAGTTATAGAGCAGAAGTTAATACAATTCACAAGTAAAATTCTGAAAACTAAGTAATCGATAATTCCTAATTGATAAAAAATGAAAGCCCAAACCAAAACAAACTCCAATTCACCTAACCCAGGCTACAAATGGCTCAGAAGAGATCACATCCTTTGTTTTAAAATTAACCTAGTGGTGACAACAGTGGATTCAAAACACATCCAAGTGCAAGCTTCAGAATATGAATGCTTTCCAAGTCTCTCTAACTTTTTCTAGGCACTATTTGAATATGAGTCCTCTTCTTTCTATACAGGATCTCCAAAGAAACCTGTATATGAATCTTTATACAGCTTCTTTCACACCTGCTTTGTACTTCTTTCATAACTGCTGGGTTGTCATTTGACTTTAGGTAATATATATTTTAAATCAGATTTTCCTTGTTTGACCACGAACGAAAAGTCATCCTATATATAGAGGCTGTGCGTTGGTGCTGATGCATATTGCTTGTTCGACAAAATAAAGGCAAAAGAAAAACAAACACACCCCTAAAAGCACCTGTAGAAGCCTGGTAGGCTTTGGAAGTAGCGTGAACGCACGTCATTAAAAAAAATACTTACGCTCGCTATTGTTTACCTATCTTATTGGCTATCATTGATGAAACAGCACGATCCGTTTTCCCTTCATACTTTCGTCCTGGCTTAGGACAGGCAAAAATACCTTGGCACCTCATTCACTCATTCGGATCACACGTAAACACGAAACACATCCTAATACTCTTCGTTATTTTATACGACATGATTCCTATTACTGATAGTTACAACAAACACTGATTACTTGCGTATTATTGCGCGCGGAAGTGAAAGTTGTAATCAATAAAGAAAACTACCTAAATTTTGCTCGATATCGCGTTTTAATCCGACTGACAGCAGTCATTAAAATCTTTTTTATAACTGATCAGACACTATGATTCATCACATTCCTCCTTACCACCTTACCTTACGCTACATCAACCTAACTACAGAAGATACTAAACTACAGGAAGGGCACACATCATCTCATTTTGAAGAAATTTGGTAAAAAATGAAGTACCTATTTTTTATTACATAATTTTAACGAGAATCTAGTATCGAGTACTTTTCTTTAATATTCTAATTGTCTCACCTTTATATAACATGCGTATTAGTCATATTTATCATATCAAATTTGTTGTCACATGTCACATTACACATAAAAATTCTCATGTCACGATGTTCGTTCCCATACTCCTTCTAAGCGGCTGGACCGAGGTTTGTGATAATTTTATGCATTCGCGCAGTACAGCTAGCATAAATACGAATGACCTATAACTATTAATTTGAATTTCTTACAATTTTTGTAACCTTATCTTTTTTTTGTTTTTGACTAAAGGATTTACCGGAAAATATTCGACGAGTTGCGAAATTTCTCGGAAAAACCATTTCTGAAGAGGAAGTGGATTCGCTCCATCAGCATCTGAAATTTGATAATTTCAAAAAGAATAAATCGGTCAGCAGGCAGTTTTTGCAAGATATTGATTTCTTTACTAAGGATGGAGCATTCATAAGGAAAGGTAGGCTGAAAATCTATTATCTACTGAATGTATTTCACCTATAATATACATATAATTAGTATTCTATTGTAAATGAGTCAAAGAATACTGGATTAGAATTTTCACAGTACTTTTTTACATTCATTACCAGTTCCCAAAAACAACATTCGTTTTAAATCTTTGGGTTGTAATAGAACTTTTACTAGAAGAAAAGGAGGAGATTTAAAGTGTTTCCTTTATAGGAAATACTTTTATTTATTTATAAATGACACATTTTAAACTTTTAATTATTTAAGACTATTTAGATAAACGCCGGCAGTTTATAAACAAGGTATGATGATTGTATTATGCGAGTCTTAAATCCTTATTTTATATGTTTGAGTAAATCCATATCAGAATCATATGAAGGTTATGTAAAGCGTTCTTTTCCCACTCTATCACGAGAACAGAGAACAGGAACCCATTGCTTACCAATATAAAAACGACAATGAAGCTTATCATTTAATTTCAGGTAAAGTTGGAGGTTGGCGGGAATATTTCGATGAAGAGATGACGAAGGAAGCTGAGGAATGGATGGCTAAACATACTCGAAATACGGATTTACATTTTCCGAATTGAGTACTATCCAAAACGATAACAACTTTTTATTTCTTGTGATTAGACGTATTTTTATTAAAACAGCTTCCTCACTGATATTTGATTTATTTTAAAATCTTAACCCCGTCTTCGCTATAAGGGCGCATTGGGCCTGGTTTCAGAGCTCCCAATCTCTCGAAGCTATAAAAAGTGAAATCCGAAATGTATTCCAGTAAAAAATACAATATTCGGTAAGAAAATATATATAAAAAATAAACCCAGTTTTCCATTGTCACGGCTTCACGCTTGAAGGGCTTTACCGGTTTCGCTGATTCTTTTTTTATTGTATTTGTCAGGAGAAGGTTTTTATGAAAGAAAATATTAAGAAATTTGCGCGAAAGATTGGACACTGCAACAATACTTAATAATTATTTAATATGGTGGATATTAAATTATTTCTAATGTAACCAAATTTACGGGAACGGGAACAGAGACAGGAACGGGAACGGGAACGGGAACGGGAACGGAAACGGCGATAATATTGTAGGACAATAGAATGTAGTAAATAACAAGTAAACCAATGTTCCGTCAGGGCAACATCTGCCGGGTCCGGCAGTATTAAATAATAGTAAAATCGAAAGCGATACCAAAACAGATATTGCTCGACAAATTGTTGAAGGCGTTTCGAACATCAATTTAATTTATGTTTAATTATAATAACATTTTTATTACTACTTAATAGTGTGAAATTAAAAAGTTTTCAAGGTGATTTTAAATAGCTTTATTCGAAGATTTATGGCTTTGCTTTGTTGTACATAATAATTATTAATCATCAAGATATTTATCTTAAAAGTTTTTTAATGACTGTGTTAATTTTATACGGAAATGTTCTGTATACATTAAAGGAAATATGATTGTTAAATATCACATGAAATATAAATTCACAGTCTACACATTTCTAGTACTACATTATATTACATTACATTACATTACATTGTACATAGTACAAAAACAAACTGTACATAGTAGTTTTAGGTACAATTTCTTTTTAACATTGTTTAAGTAATATATGTATCTATAAAAAAACGGATGAAGGCGTTTCATTATTGTTGTCAATTACAACTAATATTATATTCGAAACATGTTTTATTAATGGATACTATATAACACAAGATATTTCCAAAAACTGCCAATTAATAAAATAATAAATATATACAGGACTATATGACACACGGACGTCTGTTCCTAAGGTAGACAACTTAATGCCTGTGTTGAGTGGACGGATCTTCACTACGCTGCGACGTCTTCTCTCAGTGTAAACTCCTCGAACTGTGCCGGGCTACGGTAACCGAGCGCAGAGTGAATCCGCCTTCTGTGGTAGAAGACTTCTATGTACTCGCACAGGGTGCTGCGGCCACTCTCCCTGGTGGGCCATGACGCTCTGTCGACGACTTCCCGCTTTAGCGTAGCCACGAACGATTCGGCCAGGGCGTTGTCGTAGGGATCGGCGACCGTTGCGCCCTCTGTTGGCTCCTTTCGCAATCCTGTCCATTTAGTTCAGTCGTTGATAGGTAGGTGACTACTTGCTAGAGGCGTCGCTTCTTGTCTCTCTCTATCTTGGCGGGGGTGCGATTGGTTCCTAGATCGATTTTAGTATCTAACGCAAGAACAAGAAAGCCGTTGGGGTCTGAGAGTACTGTAAACGTTGTTTTTTTGCGGCACTTTTGCGCCGTTACTGTCTTCAACTGGTGGAGGCAGAGATAAGAGGTCTTCATAAGCTCTTCTATTAATTCTAGGTATTGTAAATTTGCACCGGTAGCATACTTCTCTACCTGGGAAGACTTTCAATGCTAAACACTATGATCAAATTCTTTTCTTTCCATGTGTAAATGTACTGTACCTTGCACGTGCTTCAGTTAAAGACACTCTTCTTCAGCAGCTCTGGTTGCTGACAGGTACAGCCAACTCACATTACTGACTAAATTATAGTCATCTATGGTTAGATATAACGGAATGTGACAAATCAGCTAACAATACTATGAGCAAGATACCAATTCTTACCCACCGAAGGTTGGCATCTACATCCTTCCAAATCTTAAATAGCATCTAACAGATCAAATTATAAATTCTGTTTGTATAATACATTGCATCCATATATATTTCATGCTTTATACATAAATGCTATTGCTTCGGAGGAATTCGAAATGAAAGAAAAAACAATACAGACACCACGATGAAGAGATGGTGTGTTTGTATCTTATGCTCCCTCGCTCTTTCCAACAAGGTCCTGATTGAGAAAATTTGGTCTATAGTGGACTTTCTCCTCATAAAGCCTGCTTGATATGCGTCAATCTCACGTTCTGTAAACGTTAATAATTTCTTGTATAATATCCGGGAGAGGATTTATGTATTCTGGGGACCCAGTAGGAATCAGAGTTAAGGAAGGTGTTGGAGTGGTAATGAAGAACACCTAGTTTTTTTTTATTACGGGCAACGTTTTACCAATTCAGATACCAACAGGACATATGCCAGAAATTCACATCACCGAAGAACGTAGATTTCACATCTTACAGCAATAGTCCCAACCGATGCATCGGGAGATGCAATCATCAGGACGTCATCGATACTTCTTATCTTATACGCTTTTCCGTCTCACATCTCGTATTGTCAGTATCTCTAAAACCTTTTTACTCGGAATGAAAACTATCTTGTTTGTCCCAATTAGTTTTGAGACATTTGAAAACCGCTACGTCCAATGGCTGAAGAACATGGGTAGTGTGGGGTGGTAACTTCATAATTGTAACATCATGTTGTTGAGCTAGCCTGATTAATTATGTAGAAAGATATGTGGTATGGCCATCATAGATTAACAGTACTGGCCTGTGTTTAGTTATGATATGCATAAATACATCACGAAACCAGTTTATAAAACAGGGTAGTTTCCATCCAACATTTCCTACTAACATCGTCTCGAGTACGGGGGGGGGGTGTGAGTTCTCCATTCATTAACAACACCTCGATATTTCCATCTCAAGAACCTAATCTTAAATATAGTATTTATAATAGCAGTAGGTTATTTAATGGCGTACCTTGTAAGACTCGAGGAAGAAAGTATTAAAAAACAACAGAAAGGCAAAAACGGGAATAATAATAACAATCCAACCAGTGCTGACGTTTATCAGCCAGAACTTCACCCGACCCCGCGGACTAACCTCTTTCCCCTCACGACCCTCTTCCCATTTTGGAGAGTGCCATGGGCGTCGATACCCACATCGGTTTGGGTTGTAGGCCCGCCTTCCCCCGTGCAACATACTAAAAAAAGGCAAAAGGATACACATACGGTCAGGTACAACAAGAAATAAAAAGCAAGGCCAGAAATAATTCTAATTCATTCCAACGCCTTCCAATAATTTAAATAACCTTTTCTATTATGTATTACTGCAGACAGGGACAAAGTTGGGAGGACACAACTGATGGTGTGGGTGTGTCCAATGAACCTAATCAGCAAACGCACAGGTGGTGGGACACCTCAAAGTGTTACCAAATCAAAACAAACATGTCAGTGTTTATGAGTTCAGGAAAAACAGAAAACTTTTCACTGCTAACTAATTTCCTATGTATAGACAGGTGCAGTTGCCTAATCGGGTTGATTTTAATACCAGTCTCCGAGTTGCGTTATCAGATTACTGCATTACTTAATAGTGACACTATTTTTATTGTAACCTTCATTTGTTGCTAAGTAAATAAATAAATTAATTAATTGTTTAAAAATACTCAATACATATCATTTAACAGAAGGAAGTACATAGGTTAAAGAACAAACACACTTGGTAGAAAATTCTAATTTGTACCCAAAAATTGTGTTTGTATCGCCGGTCGCTTTAAAAAGTACAATCCGAAAGTGTTAAAGAATTTTAATGAAAATTCTTCAGAGCACAATTTTGAAAGTACGCCCAGTAAAAGCTGTAATTATAGTAGGTCACAAAATATTTTAGGCATTTAAAACGCCATTTCATGAAACGCCATAATTATATTGAAAGGCTGGCGTTAAAAGTTTAAGCGTTTCCCAAATTGAAGGAAATAAAATACGTAATTATATTTATTTTGCTCTCAGTTGGCTTTCATAATTTGTTATAGCCAACTGCGGGAATTACTACTGCGTAGTGTTTAGTGTGTTTCTGAATTTTCGGGATTACACAATGAAAGGAAATTAACCTTAGGAGTTAACTGAGACGTACATATGTTACATTTTTAGTTAATATCTATTCTGATACATGTTAATGAAATTGAATAAAGATCTATAAAACTTCATTTTAATTTGTGGAATGCGGAATTTATTTTGCATAGTGTTCCTCGCCAGTTTTGATTAGCAATACAAAATTTTCACTGAGCGTAACCAGAATCAGAATAAACAAGAGGATGGTCTAAAATATAACAAACCAGTTGCAATAAAAATTATCAAATAACATAATAAACTACAACGTTGTAAGGCATAAAGAAGAATTTACCTTGCACAGTTTTCTCTTTGTGACACTGCGCAATACTTGGCTACCAACATACAGATTTTTTGTTAAATAACACGAAATGATTGTAAACAAACAAGAGGGTGGTCTGAATATATTGTAAAACACACCAGTAGCAACAGAAGGCGCGTTCGAACACAACGTAACCCGAGCCGCAGCTAATCAAAGACGTTAAAGCGGGCATATATTGCGCGCAGTGTTCCTTGCAAGTTTATTGTACGCTCAAATGGCACCAGCAATTACTCAGCCCTCATATAAACTTTACTCTACACTGCTTTTGTACTTGCTCGAGAGGCC
>JANCMC010038415.1:447940-463878 GCA_024363005.1 Charaxes varanes
GCTCAAATGGCACCAGCAATTACTCAGCCCTCATATAAACTTTACTCTACACTGCTTTTGTACTTGCTCGAGAGGCCAACTTCTATTTTGGAAATCTACAATTTGTATTTTATAATCGTAACTTTTTTATATAGAATATCGTTGACGTCTCCGATCATTTTAAAACTTCCAGTAACCAAAATAATTTGGAAACCAGGTGCAACAATAGGCTATATATAATTATTAAACTTAGTTGTATGTACTTACTTACTTATTTGTATGTACCACTAAAATATTTGCTTGCACTTTCAAAGAGGGACGCGAAAATATTATTTAAGCGTACTTTAAGTAGCATTAGCCTTTACCAGTTTTAGCCTTTTTTTCAAGTTACAAGTATTTTTTTGTTTAATTTTTTTTATATTCACAAGTGGTTTTTTTTTACATTTATTTAGTTACTACAGTTACAAGCACTGGTTTGTTACTATCACGTTTCATTTTGATTATGGCCGAAATTGAATTTGGCGTATGACAAATTATTCTTTTCTCAGTACGGACTGACGAAAAAGTTTAATAATGATGCCAAATTCGCTTCACTGTGAGACGTCCACCTATAATATTGGAGGAGTCCCAGAGCCAACTGACAAAACTCTTATGAATAAGTTACTTAATTGAATTTTAACGAAAATAAAAAATCCCATTAAATGTCTATTGAATATTAAATAAAATTTACGAAATTCTGCACACATTTGGTTCTAAACTCTATACCTAACAGAATCAGGCGTTACTTTGCGGAAATCCATGACATGCATGAAATACTAAACTACTTAGCTTAGATGATTTAATGAAATTCATTCGCGGACATCTAAACTCTATATATTTTGGTCTGAAAAACGTATGTCTTAAAAAGAAATCCATTAATTAAATATTAAAAATGAATATTTTTATTGTATATAGTACAAAAATATGTACATTGAAATATTCACTGGAGCGGCTAAACAACGCTATATTAAATTGAAAAAAAAAATACGAAATTAAAGTCGGTGGCAAAACATTAAAAAACAATCAAAATTAAATCATACTCTGCCGAATATTTAAAGTTGCATATTTGATTTGACAAAGGAAGATAAATAGAAAATATTTATCATATTATATTTTTGTTAGAGTTCTTGGTAAATAAATAAAATAAAAGACAACGTACAGTAATTTACGATTCACAATGTAGTGAAGTGGTTACTTACTTTGTTAGTAAAAATCGGGGGAATAAACCGAAATTAGTACTGATTGTAGCAATAACTGATGGTACCTTTATTACCTCAATTGATATCGAACCACTTATTCTCCTCTCCCTATAACTCTACGTCCACCCTCTCGAGACCCAGAATAATAATTGAAGAAATAAGATTGAACACTACCATAGCCCTGATGGAGGCTGAAGAAGGACATCATCATAGGATAAGATCAGACCTGAACTCGTTGGGCAGGGAAGATATCACGGAGAATGAAGATTTGAGTGTTAGTAGCCACTTTAAAGAATACTCTTGAACCTGAGTCAAAAATTCCAGGCACTGTCTGAGTTACTTCATCTGCAATGCGATAGATCAGATCTGTAATTATGTTTACTACCTGAACAGGTATATCTGCTGTCATTTGTGTTTATGTATGCATAATTCATGCCGTGAATAATAAATATCAAGGAGTGTTTATTTTTTATGATGATTCGTCTCCGGGTTTGATCCACACTCTAGACGTGCTCGGCTCTCTTTAGTTTTGTTTGCTGAATTCTCTACAATCTCATTTCTGCGTTTATTTTCCGTCGTTTTCTGTCCGCCGCGATTTCCATTCGAGATCAATATGTTCCTCCACCGTTTTGCTGTGAAGACTAACAGGTCGTTCATGTATACCTGGCATACATCTTCATCGATCCCCCTTAGGAATTCGTCCATAAGCTTTTGGAATGTAACGGGCGCGTTTTTGAGACCAAACGGCATTCTCGTGAACTGATAATGGCCCCGTTCAAACGTGAATGCCGTTTTGGGCTGATCCCTTGGGTGCATTCTGATCTGATGGTATCCCGCCTTCAAGTCTTAGGTTAGGATAGGTTAGGTTAGGGTAGGATAGGCTAGGTCAGGTTAGGTTAGGTCGGGTTAGGTTAGGATAGGTAAGGTGTGGTAAGGTAAGGGAAGGGAAGGGCGGGGTGGGGGGGGAGAGGGTAGGTCTGGGTGGGCGAGGTAAGGTTAGAGAAGGGGAGGGTAGGGTAGGGGAGGGTCGGGTAGGGTAGGGTAGGGGAGGGTGGGGGGGGGGGGGGGGGGAGGGGGGGGGGGGGGTTTTTTTTTTTTTTTTTTGTGTTTTCGGGGTAAAGCCCACCTTTTTCCGCCCTTTTTTTTATAGAAAATGGTTGTTTGTTTGTCTTTTTATAACGGAGGGGGGAAAAAAAAGGGGCCGCAAAAAACCAATAAAAATAAACAGGTAAATAATTTTTTTTTGGTGGTTCTGGCGGGTTAAATTTTTAGGTGTTAAATTGTCTGGGCCCGGGGCTTTTTTGGGGTAGAAAAAAAAAAATCTTTCCCTTATTATGGATAAGCATTAAGTGACCAGTTAACCATTCAGAAGGCACTTTTCCTTGATTCATACAAGTGTGAACAACTCAGTTATTTTTTCCTTCAATCACGTTGGTACTAACTTAACAAGCTCTTTTTGTAGACTTCCTGGTCCAGGTGCTTTGTGATTTTTCATTTCTTTTAGAGCGGCTTTCTTTGATTTTAATAATAAGAATACTCTTTGTTGAATTAAGTAACCTTAAACCTAAAACAAACGTAGACCTAAGCAATAGTATTTACGGCAACGCACATGTATACACAACAGAATTTCAGTGGGATCGAACCTTCGGCACTGCTCGTTGGCGCTAGTGAGCAACGCTAAGTTATCAGGTTTCACTATTCTTCTTGCCGACCTATTTTTATACATTGAAGAAAATATTCCATAGACGTATATGTACGCGGAATGAATGACGAATTTAGTGAAGTGATCGAAAGTGTATTCTGATGCACGGCCACGCCTCTCCTCCTCTGGAGACCACGCCCCCTCCACTTCTTCTAGGAAGCCCTGAGGCTTCCACTGCCCCGACCTGCCCCAGGACCCAGAGACGGACTGAATTTCAGACTCTGGGCCTGGCCACGGCCACACCCCTCCACCCCTGAAGCGCACGCCCCCACCACTTCTGCTGGGACGCCCTGCGGCCACCACTGCCCCGACCTCCACCCGGACCCAGAAGGAAACTGAATTTCTCCGCTAACGCTGACGGAACCGGTTGTAAATGTTGGCTTAATAATGAAACCGCTTCCTCGTACGCGAGCTCTGATGGTTTCTTCGGGCTGGCTAGATCTACGAGTAGTTCGTAGGCTTCATTCCCTACAACCGATATCAAAGTAGGCAGCCTCAGTTCGTCCCTCACACCGTTCGCGATGAAATACATATCGAGTCGTTCTATGTACGACGACCATACCCCCGTTTTAACATCAAATTCAAATGTTAAATTTAAGGCTATTTAAATAACTTTTGTGCACGCAGCCTTGTAACAAAGTACAATATGCATTGCCCCTTTTCAGGACAATATGAAATGTAGTCAGTTTTTAGTAAATACGATAGAAAAAAGTGATAAAGAAAACATCACTCTTCCCATCATTTCTATACGACATGAAACACTGGAACATGACTTGAAGATAACGTCAACTAGCGTTGAAGTCTCATCCCAAGAAACTCATCCGTAAATTTGACCACGTGTCTGAGTACCGCTCGCAACTGAAATGGCTTCCGATTAGGCTTCGTCGTAATTCACACATCCTTCATCTTCTTTACTCTGTGCTTTATAATCCTTTAACTCCTTCCTATCTAAAAGATCGCTATTGTTTCCTTGGCTCCAACACCGACTTGCACCATAAACTAAGATCACATAGTGATAATATTTTAAAACTTCCTGTCTGTCACACATCCTTTTATAGCAACCAATATAAATGCTTTTAAAAGACGAGTGCGCAGGCTCCTTAAAGGCAGGCAACGCATAGGCACCTCTTATGTTACAGAGGTGGACGACGGTGACCACTTATCATTAGGTGGGCTTTCTGCCCGTTTGTCACCTTCTACTATAAAAAAAACCACAATTGTTTAACCTTGGAAAAAATTTAACAACAGAAATTCTATGAGAAGTGATTACCAGTTTTAACGGCAAAAACGAAGAGTCACCTGACGGTCCAAACAATAATGTTTTTACCAATATTCAGGTAAATTCAAAACAATATATTTGACTTGTTTGTTACAATAACGAGTTTAAGACCACAAACAAAGCATTCTTTGACCGACCGTGTCATAAATGCATGATTTACGCAATCATATTGCAAAGGAGACGATAAATTACTTTACACTACTCTATGGCAACCTACGGTGATGTATTTTGAGACACAAACGATAGTAGTCAAAACTAAACTTTAATTTTAAAGCTATAAGATACAATTTCCTAAAATAACAGAGTAAATACAATTCTGAAGGTATACGTGCGCAACCAGATTCTACGCATATTGTATAAACTGTACCACCCGCTAACACGAAGCCTTAAAAAGCGATGCTTAAAAAATTTACAATACATATTTTATCAGAATTTGCATTTGCAGGTATTTCGATGTATTTATGTCTGTCTAACATTTTTTGTAAAGCCGACGGTAAAGCCGCACACGAATGACATTAATATTTTTTTAAGTCAAAAATTGCTTTTTACTCATTCTTTTATTAAACTATACTCATGAACTATTAAAGGCTCGTGGAATTACTAAAGTTTCCACTCTTCTCAAGGGCACTTTTTCACTATAATAAAAGTCTTTTGATACTTCCGTTTCTTATGCTATAAGCATATACAATTGTTAGGTCTATCGTCAGCTGCTTAAAATATACTTAGTCAATAAATATACGGTAGCACTGGCATATTTAAACAAATATGCCAGTGCCAGCCTATATAAATACTTTTCTTGAGTAAAAATATGTACTTAAAAAGTGCCTACGCTGGTACACTAAAATAGAGATTAGCATAATAGACTCTTGTTTTTAATTTATTTTCTATTTTTAAAACCATATTAGAATACTTTTAAGTAATTCTCGTCTTTATAGCTAACTATTAAGCTCAATAATTGGTTATGATAATAATGCACTCAGAACGAAACCAAACAAGAGTCGATGATCTCATTCCGTCTGTCAAAAGCCTTTTATTTAAATATATAGAAAAATTATAACATAAGATAAATTTACCTGGCCCGTTGGCGCAGTGAGCAGTGATCCTGCCTTCTGCTCCGGGAGTCGTGGGTTCGATTCCCACCTCGAGTCTAGGTGTATTATCGATATGTATGTATTTATATATTTCTAAAAAAAATATATTTGTGTATAACAGGCTGCTGTTACCTATAACACAGTTGCATGAGAAACTAAACTACTTTGCTTTAATCCGCAAATGATTTCATTCGCGGATTAAAGCAAAGTAGTTTAGTTTCTCATGCATGTCATGGATTTCCGCAAAGTAACACCTGATTCTATCAATTATATAACACAGTTGTCTACCTTAGAAACAGACGTCCGTGTGTCATATAGTCATGTATATATTCATTATTATTATTTATGCTGTTTATTGTGTAAGTGTTAAGTGACAGTCCATAACCCGTGCGTGCGTTCGTGCATGTGTGTGTGTTTGTGCGTGTGCGTGTGTGTGTGTGTGGCTTATGTGTGTCTCAATTAAACATGAGAGTTCATTAGAAACATAAGCGGAGGGCTTACCGTCTTACTTAGTTTTTACGGCCCGGGACCGCTCTCTGTAAGCTCCCCAGTTTATTTGACGCTAAGCAAATTAAGGCAAGCCTCAGGCCACACGCTTTAAAAGGTGAGCGCTTTTTTAGTATAATTGAAATGGAATCCTGTTTTATTATATTAATGTGTCTATTTTGACAATCACTACCGCTGTTGAAATTAATTATTATTGTTTTTTTAACTCTTCATTTTAAAGAATTTTTACAAAATATGTGCTTTTAGAAAAAAGACGGATTTGCCAAAAGAGACAAGTTTGTGAATAGTTGACAGCGGTATGGACATGGGTATTTTCGCGCCCACTCATGTTTTTTTTGAATAAAGAACTATTTTTTTGTGAAATTTGATTAAAATCGAGTCGTTAAGGAGGAGTTTAGTGACATATATATGTAAGAATTTGTTTATGGCCATAATGGTACCCTCATTACGGGCCCTTAAAAGCAGTACTGTAATTATGTTACTCTCTAATAAAATAGTTTATTCCCACACTATTCACGTACAAGGGATACTAATGCTGGGAAGGTACAAGCTTTTAACTGCCCATAAAACGGAATTTATTTCAGGGTTACACACCTATTATCAGCGGGTATTGTCTACCTAGGACCGTATAGTAGACCGTATTACATCATTGGACCTATATTTACACTATGAGTGTAATAATTGTGTGTGTGTGTAAGGGAACTTGTAACCAGCCAGATTAAGGAAGTACCTCAACCTTATAGATAATTATAGCCAAACAATCGTAGTACCGTGTTGCATTTAGAGTTTGTAAAGTTATTTGGGGTTGATCTAAGGGGGCCAGATGACCAGAGCGGGAAAGTTGAAGGCTGTGATTGCACTCGTCCTCGTTATCTCGACTTATATGGTATAAGCAGGGGCGTAGATAATATGCCAAATTATATCATTATGGGCGTATTTGTCTTGCTCTCTTTTATTGTGCAGCTTAAAGTCATAAAGCCAGTTTCATTCCAATTTCAAACCAAAAGTATGAAACAGAGGTGATGACCATCGAATGTAATGCGGTTCTTTCTACTCGACTATCTTTTGTCCCACCAGCGACTACACTCGCATAAGTCATCACCCTTTCCTGAATTTCTTTGTGCGTTTCCATATCCTTTCTAAGCTTCTTCATTTCCTCTATATTTTCCTTGAGAAGCTCTGTACTTTCTTTAATTGTCTTTTCAAGTTCGCTTTTTCCTATTTCTGCTCTTTCTAGAATTTCTCTTTCTCTTTCGCTGCAACTACATCAGCATTGGTTAAGAAAGGTAATGTGGTTTCTTGTTTTTCTGATGTTGTTTGTCGTGCATTGTTGGCCACAGCTCTGATAAAGGCTGAATCTATAACTGGTTCTGCTATTGTTTTAAGAGCTTTGTTAGACCAGGGCTCGCAAGCTTCTTTTATAACTGAGTCAGCGGTACAATTATTACGTTTAAAGAAGATTCCAATAAAGGCAGATATTTCAAGATTAGGCGACGCGCGGGTACTCCTTGTAAACATGAGTCAACGACAGACCTAACAATATAGTATATTATGACGTTGTGTTGTGTTCTAATGATACAGTTAGGGCTGTCAAAATTTAGTTACATAACACTAGCTGATTTCCGCGACTTCGTTAGCGTAAAATTAAAGTTGCAAGAGCCTAAAGACATACATAATAGGCGCTTTTGATAAATCCGTTCTACGCGAATTTCTACTAACTATGAACTACATATTCACCTTGGGATATATGAGGGTCAACTCTATCCGTAGTGAAAGCAGAAGTACTTACCGACGACTGTCGTGCTTCCACACCATGTCTTTTTAAATGCTTAATGTACCAGGCTCGTCTCTTGTATGTTTTCCCGCACGTAGGGCATTTCAAGTCCGTATTCTCGCCAAGGTTGTCGGTAGCATCGATCGGTGGACAGATCTTCCGCCCCCCCTCTCGGACTGTCCCAGGGGTATTTTTCTTGCTTACCGCGGTTTTGTTCAGCTTCAGGTATGTTTGCACAGGAACGAACCGATGACTTTTATGCAATCATCCGAAAAAAGACGTTTTCTCTGCTGACAAGATTGCGGTCAAGTCATAACAGTATCCTGAAAATGCTAGCTTGTAAAATGGACACACCATTCCACAAGCACGCTATGTCAATACTAGTGGCACAATAGGAATTATTATGATTCATCATACTAACATAGATATTAAGCCTATGGCAAGAATCTATAATAAACAATATCATAATCTTGACTTGTTCCACCTCTCCAAAGCTCAATTAAAAAAAGAGATACTAAAGTTGTCCATACACACCCACACACATACATAAACGCACGCACACACACCCACATACACGCATAACCGCTCACACACACACCCACATACAAACACACACCAACACGGATAAGTACACAAACTCATTTTTTGTACTTTTTAATTTGTACTTTTTCTTTTATATATCTTTAATATTTAATCTTAGTATATCTTTAATATTTAATCTTAGTATATCTTTAATATTTAATCTTAATATATCTTTAATATTTAATCTTAGTATATCTTTAATATTTAATCTTAGTATATCTTTAATATTTAATCTTAGTATATCTTTAATATTTAATCTTAGTATATCTTTAATATTTAATCTTAGTATATCTTTAATATTTAATCTTAGTATATCTTTAATATTTAATCTTAGTTAATTTTTCTAAAAGTAGCTTAAAAACTAATTATGTATTATTAGCGACAGCGATTGTAAAAAGTCCTTCTAAAACTGGTGTACATTATATTAGAGCCCTATTAGATCAGGGGGCGCAAGCCTCTTTCATTAGTGAACAAACTGTACAATTGTTAGGTCTTAAACGTACTAATGTTTATGGCCAGGTGTCTGGTTTGGGAGATGGTCATCTTAATATTAAATATGCAGTAAGTATTGAAAATAATATCTACAAAAACAAATAAAGGTGTCGTTCCAAGTACATTTTTGTGATTTAAATTACAGGGTAGGTAGCCACGCTATAAATCGGAGTTTGTTTTTGATACGTCATTTGACTGGAAACTTCAACTTTGACGCAATCCGACTGATACTGTCGCTTATGGGTATTTTATGAAAAATTGAATTTCACGGCATAATACTTCCCATCAACCTTAAATGGTTCGTCCATTGGATTTATTTTGAAGCTCGCTGACCTCCGCCTGCAGGCGATCCACCCTCGCCTGCAGCTGCCGCGTCTCGTCGGTCGCCGTGCGCTGCAGCAGCTCCCGAATTATGCCGCGCATGCTCGCGGCCCGGCACTTAAGGGACTTTTGGAAGGTCCCTTTTAGGTTTGAGGACTTAGAGGCGACCTCTACGATCCCCTCCTCGTCCTCCTGCGCCAACCTCTCCAGGTCGGCCAAGGAGTAGTCCGCATACAGTATCAATGTTTATCGTTCTGTTTAATATGGTTTATTATTCCCTTACACGATATCTATTATTTTGCTCGCATGTTTGTCCTAGGGTTGTCAACATGTATACTAATTAAAAAAAACTGAAGAGTTTGTGGTTTGAAAAGAAAATTACATAATTATTTAATTACACACACGTTTTATAGCATTGACGACTATTAAAATAAATAAAAATTCTAATTCATAATGTGTATACTTTTAATACAATTTTTATCAAGCCAAAAATATTTTCTAGTTTTTACAATATATTTCATTAAATTTTCGTTTTAATTTATGACTTTAAATGTAATTCCAGTTGTTTTTAAAATTTTAAATGAATGTACTTTTGTTATATTTGCATACCGAAAAGGTGTGATACAGCTAAGATATTATAATAAGTTACATCAATACTGTGTACTTGTATCAGCAAATAAGTGATTTGATTTGTTTGTTTGTTTGCTTGAACGTGCTAATCTCAGGAACTCCTACTACAGGCCCGATTTGAAAAATTCTTTCAGTCTTAGATAGCTCATTTATCGAGGAGGTTATAAACTACATACCATCACGCTCAAATTGAATCTATGTCTTTTACCTAATTTTACGCGTTCAAAGTTGCGGACACAGCTATTCTCTCTAATGTACTCTATGCGGTACAAAAAATATTGTTTTGCATAAATTTACTAATAAAATAAGAGACAATATTTGAAGTGTTTAAACCTAAATGACAATAATGCCTATTTGATTTCCAAAAAATTGCGTCTAAATACATCAATTTGTACTATCTGGTATACTTTGGGTTTAAATATTATACTGTAGAAATGAACATCTTAGCAAAAACAATTATTATAAAATATTTCGCAAAAGTACTGGCAACCCTAAATATAACGTACATGCGTGTCTCGTGGCAGTAACGACACCTGCTTAATGTCAATTAATTCCCAAAGTAGATATTTACGGACCCCTTGTTTTATTTCTTACACCCTTTATATTACAGAAATTTATGTGTCATAGAGGTGAGTTTATGCTGTAGAAATTAAATATAAATAGATATCACAACTTTATTCAATAAAAAAACAATAAAAGATAAGACACACAATAAAAATTAACGATGGAATCATGACAAGCGTGAAAAACCAAATGACTTTGCATAAATCCGGGACCAAATATTGTTCTTAAAGTCTTATGACAATAACCTTTGTTGAATCCATCTCCTGTGATGTGACTCTAACACGAACATTTTCATCTTAAGTAAATTGACGAGCCTACTTTAGTTGGGATAAAAAATGTTCGTGCTAGGCCCACAGGAGTCAAGGCCTAATTATGTCACGCTTTTAATCAACGCTAATACAGCCCGGGTGGCGCCTAAGAAGGGTCCGCTGTGGAACTAGCACGAAAATTTTCATCCTAAGTACTTTCTAACTAAGTAATACTTACTTTCTAAGTACTTCGGATAAAAATGTTCGTACCAGACCCGTTGATGATGGTTCAATGTAGTGATGTGCTTTGGTGGCGGGTTCGGCGGTGTGGGTTAAAACATTGTACTGATTTTGTCTAGTTTTTATTCGCAGACTTATACAAAGTAAAGACTCAAAATAGTAAAAGTTTTATTAATTTAATCAAATCAAATCTTAAAACTCTGTGGAACCAAGTTTGATGATTTAACGAATTGAGTTGAAAATTATAGTACGCAGTTTGAGTGAAAATTTCCATGGTCTTATTTTATGATTGAATTACTTCTACTAACTTGGAACTAGAAAAGTTTTTATAAAGAACTTTGCTAAGAGAATTAATTGCATTGTTTTATTTTTAAGTATTCTAACTCAAGATACTTATTAATTAGCCACATTTTTAACCAACACTCATAAAAGATTAATAATCTTAAATTAATATAATTTTATTGAACTTTTTTAGAATACGATTTAGAATACATTTATATGTTGGTATACTAGATATAAAATTCGTGAAGGTTGAGGAGTTCGGGCGTAAAAACATAAACAAACACTAATGTTAAAGTTAGTCGTTAAGATAGGACAGTTAGATTGTTTAAAAATATACTAAGCATAGTTTTATACACATCTAATATCCTCATTACTCTGCCAACTAAGCTTAATAGAGCTTGGTTGGAGGATTCAAACTGAGTATCTTTTGGGTTTCACTCCACCCTTAAACCGTCAAGGTTTCAACCCTTTGAGGGTTAAGATTTTTTGGAACGTATCAAAGTCGAAAATATTAGTATTTCAGAAGCACAGTTTTCTCACCAAACAAAATCAATTTGACCCAATATTTAATTTCGCTGGCTGTCTTAAAGGAAAGTTAATTAATTAAAGAAAGTCTTTAAAATTAACGACTGTATAGAAACTTTTTCATTGGAAAAACTCATTCGCTCTTCGGCAGAATTTTCTCATTTTCTCTTCACTTTAATATTTACTTTTCATTACCGTACAATTTGAAGGTATAAGAGAGCTAAAGATTAAAAAAATATAGCCTTCTCACTCTGTGCATTTCATTCTCTATTTTTCTCTTTCTGGCAATTTATCCCACGTGGTGGTAAAGTCTGTGTTTCGAGTACATTTCTTTCACTTTGAACTCGCCTACAGATGTGGCATCTCTGCTGTTTACCTTATGTCCTTTTACATCACTTCACGAAAAGAATATTGAGTTTAAATCATTTTGTTAGTCTGGATTCAAACCAATATCTCTTTACAGCATCCAAGACCTTTGCCAATTAAGCTAGGATCATTGAACCAGTATTATAGTGCGAGTTTATTACACTGAAGCTTTATAGTGTTCAGGATGTATTAAAAATACACGCAAAAATTGTGCAAAACTAAATTTTGACACATTACCAAATAGAAGGATTTTGTTATTAGTGTTAAATAAATTGTATTATATTAAATAATTTTATAAAAATATACATAAACGTGGACACACAAATATACATTATTTACAACTTAATCTTATTATATTTATATACGAATTTACAATATGGACTAAACACAGACATTAACAAACATTCAACATTGACAGGGCGAGGGAACTTAGGAGGGAGAACATCATATAGATTAATTATACTCTACATCTTGATCTGAATTAATTTTTTATTTTAATTTTTAAATATTATTTTTAATAAAAAATATATGTTCTCAAAAAATTCTGTGCATGTAAAAAATTGATAGTTGGTGGTTCTTTAAGTTTTTGCGGTTCAAACAGGGTTGCGGAGCGCAACCTTGATTAAAAATTTATAGCTTTAACTCCCTATTGAGACGTTAGGTTGTAGGACTGAAATTATTATTTCCTTTGAGTGCACTCGTATATGACTCATATATCCGATCTTATTTATAAAAGAGCGTGCACATTGTGGGCATGTAAGGACGCCATTAAGGTAATTGTAGTCGCAAGCCACAGGTTGACGGGCTTTTATCTCATCCCGTTTGGCATCAAGGTTCAAGCAGCGACTAGTTTCATAGGTCTCAATTTTTGATCTGACCAACCTTCGCCATTCATGGCGCCGACCAGCTTGGACTTCCCACTGAGACGGTTTAACAAACTGAAAATAATAAATAATAAACAGCAGACAAATTTAAACACTTAAAAGGGTCGGCCATTTTGATTTTATGAAGACATTCGCGCGCCTCGATTGATGTATTTGCCAATCTTTTACACTAAGCTCCATTTATTGTATTGAGCAATTCCGTTTGTAATTTCTCGTCCTAATTAATTTCTCTCTGAGTGATTGGGGAACAAACAATTAATTCGGACAATTGAATTTTCAAATGATTCATAGAGAGATTAATTAATTAATAATTTTGTTAACTTGCGCAATAAAATATTTTAACTCGCAATTTATCTATATATTATATTTATTCTAGTCGATATGTTGAAATTTGGAGCTCGTAATATATCTACATACGATAGTTCAAAGGATCCGGATAAATGTCCAAAAAATATATGGAGCGACGTTTTTGGTTATAAAAAATTTTTACCTTCAAAATTATATACTACAAGCTGTTTCTGACGAATTTACGGACGTTATAAATTTTCATTGTCTGAAACAACATCCGCTTTGATATACGATCGGTGTTTATTTGAAAAACATTCGAATAAATAAACTACCGCAGTTTGTAAACAACATGTCAAAAGTTTGAAATAATTGAACAGAGGCTAAGTTTTTCAATTTAATTCCATTCCAACTGAAATAAATTTGTTATGCCTGTCAGAAATACGTTCAAAACTACGTTAATTAAATCGCAAAAAAAACACCGTGACTCCCGTGGCGTTCAACGTGTTAATAATAATTATAATTAACACGTTAAACTTATAACTTTATAATTATATTTCGGTAATTTTATAACTGGAACAATATATTCATCAAAATAATAACGATGGAATCATTTTGATTATTTTTCATGCGTTGTACAGAATATTTTTCTGGACAAAATAACTTTCGTCAAAAACAGTCAGGAATTATTTGTGTGCGCGATTATTTTTTGGTCTAAACTTGAATAAGAATTAACGATTTGAGAATATTTTTAAACATCTCTGTATAGTTGAAGATATTATCAGGGAATACGTGCTATTTATTGAGCTACTCGCAAGTTACAATGAAAGGACGCCTTTCAACAAAAGTTGTTGAAATTAATTCCTATTCTACAAAGGCACAGGAAGGTGGATAGATTTTGGTGAGGAATGAATAGATGGGAGCGAAGGTAACATTTGCTCATCCACCGCTAAGAAAAGGAACAATATTGTAAGGATATTTTTAAAGGCCATAAAATTAAAACAAAATCTTATATGTTCATTTTCCTCTCAGTATATTTCTTAACTATATATCAACAGGTTTTACTGATTGCTTGCGAAATTGTTATCCAAAATTAGTTCTTCTGCTTCTGAAACAAGAAGGAAATCATTATCACGTGTTGTAAAATACAATTTAATATAAATGAAGCTAAAACGAACATATTTCTACAATTGGTTTTGCATATTATTCCAAGAAACGGAAATTCTATTTATATATCGAAGTATAAAAGCCCATTTCAACACTTGCTTATTATAAAAAGCAAATCTATATATAAATATAAATAAAATTGAAGTGTCCGTTTCTAACGTCGAATTTAATTGCATAAGACTACATATAGTATACCTACGACATAACTACATATTAATATATTTTATCTGTCTGCCCATTTCAAAAGTTAAAAAAATCAACCCAAAAATATTTCTAAACATAGATTATAACAATGTAAATAGTAGCTCATTTGAGAAAATAAATTGTAGTACCAAGAATGCCAGCTGCATTGCCACTAATGGCCAAGAGAGTGACAAAAGAGTTTCTTTTGTGTTACAATCAACTCAGTAGTTCACTGCGGAAAAGCGACGTTCTTGGTACACTTTATACACGAATGCCATTAATAATAAAGTAACCTTAACGTAGTACCTTTTTCACTGTCTGTGAGTACAATGAGACACTGAGTAGGTATCTATACTAACATATAAAGCTGAAGAGTTCGTTTGTTTGTTTGCTTGAACGCCCTAACTACTGGTCCGATTTGAAAAATTATTTCAGTGTTTGAAAGCCCATTTATCGAGGAAGGCTATATAGGCTATATATTATCACGCTAAAATTGATTTTTTTTTTCTTATTTTACATGGACGAAGTCGCCGGCACAGCTAGTGTCTGTTATAGTAATCGTAGACTAGTAACACTACGATAATAATAATTAAAGCATATATGCTTTGAAGAAAATAAAAGAAATATTCAGTACTGTACACATCATTTACCCCATATTCAGAACCATTTTCCTAAAGTCTGTTAAAATATAGATTAAAAAAACTTTCAAACTTCCTCTTATCAAGGCTACAAAGATAGTAAATTTTTGACTTGTATACTTTAATAAATACGAATTTTAAAAAGTGACTCTATCATATGTAATAACCCTGTATATAAAGTACTGTGTAACCATTTCAGTATTCAAGCCACAGAGGAAATGAAAAAGCCCTGTTGGCGGGCTCCGAAATGCCAACATCGATTAAAACCGGCTGCAAAAAATCCAGCAAATGCCATCTAAATTGCCTAAAAAAAGAAAGACCGCTTTTCCCGCGCACTGTAATAGCTGAAACGCAACGCTAAATATGAAAGAGGATTTTGTTGTCTGGATATTGCAGTCCTGAGTTAATGTTTTTACTAGATATTTCCGTCCAATGGTTATTAATTTATTAACATAACAATAGCTGTGTTTAAAACAGAATATTACGAAAATTTGGGCATGCATATGGTACTTATAATGATAATTTTTGTTACTACTGTTGGCAACACCAGGGTGACATTTGATTGGTCGGTGCCACAGATCATAGAAATCGGTGCGTTTTTTTCCGCTTAAGAAAGCTACCGCCAAATTGAAGACAACAAAGAGGAGAAATAATTGACGAACGAATAACAAAATATAAGAATTATAATTAACACAAATATTAGAAGTTATCTGTGTTATTTTGAAACAATAAAGCGTATTAGACTGCAAATTGCTTTTAAAATTTATAATATTGTGGTGAGCTTGTATTGTTTACACTACTTACATAATTCTTATCATCGTATCATTAACAAAATCGAGATATAAAGAAATGAATGAAATTGAAGTATCTTTTTGCAACCTCGAATTAAACTTTTTTACTTATTAAGCAAGCGAATGGGGAATTACAGTTAGATCTTCTTTGTGCACAGATGAAATGATTT